>VDFB02107084.1:0-19810 GCA_007258455.2 Sequoia sempervirens
CAATAAAATGGGTTCTTGGAGGTGACTTTCTAATGGCAGAGGATAGATATAGAGTAAACATGGATGTCACCTCCAAAATTGTTGCCTCCCTGCTAGATTTAAGTAATCAAAGAAGATGGTGTGCGGTTTGGTGAAGGAGCTAATCAAGGAGTTCCTTGGTAGGTTGGAGGATATTTTAGATGCAATTATACTTGGCTACGGGATGATGCCTATAGGATGGAGATGAGGCGGTATTATGGCTCCCCTTCTTGGAGAACTTTGTAACAACTACTCTTGCACAACATCATGTTTGGGTTGTAAGAGGTTGTTCCTTTTTATGGAAGATGACAAACCTAGAGCCCATATTTGGAATTGAATTGATGTATGCATTTCTAAACTAGGTGCTGGAGGAAGAGGAGGAAGAATAGGGGAAAAGTATTACATATATAGCAAAAATATGTATATCAAAATATAGTAATAGATGGTTCTAAATTTTTCTTATATAGCAAAACTTTATAGGAGGAATTAGGAAAATATTGAAGCCCAGGCTTAGGCCTAATTTTTGTATCAAAGATGTAAACTTTTCATAATATTAATACAAGGAAGCTTTGTTACAAGATTATTGATAAAAAAATTAAATGAGGGAAATGGTTTTTTCAGATCATGGTATTAGTCACATAGTTTATATAATACTGCTTGGCGGTTTTGTGCAAGCTTATTTCTAGATAAGCAAATAGATAAGTGGTTGTTTAAGGTTGGCTAGTTTGGGGTTGGCTTGTGTGAGCATCTCTTCTAGATTGCACATTTGAGGGTTTGAATTATGGATTGGGATGTGTGTTTTGATACAAATCAAAGTAGAGAACTTCAACCTAACTCAATCAAACAACCTTTGCAAATATAGAACCCTAATTTGGTGTGTTTTTCTCACAATCTTACCATTCTCCTAGTAGTACTCCATAAGTGTTTTTCCCACACAACTTTCTTGAAAGACTTCAAAACCCAAAATATAATTAGAGATTTAGATACCCTTTATCCTCTGTTACAACATACCTCAATTATAGGTGGAGGTGTTTTAGAACACCAAGGTCAATGTTTTGCCGCTACGCTTGGAACTAGGCTTGAAATGGAGCAACAATTTCATTTTTTTGGTCATAAATTTCAAACCAGAAATGATATCTTAGAGAAAAAACTTGATTCAAATACCCTTTTGGCTCCTTCAAAACATATCTCAAAATGGGTTAGGGTTTCTTTGAAAATATTGCTTCAAAATTGGACTATCCTAGTCTCAAATAAGCTTAATTAGGCTTGTTCCACTAGGTCACTTTATGGTTTTTAACATCCACAACACCTCCAATAGATCTTTCATGGTTTTCCTCAAAATTCCTAATCACTCCAAACAATTTTCCAAGAGTTTTTCACCAAACCCTAAGTCCTATGTGGTTTCAAGGCCTAAAACATGAAGATTATTCAACTAGGGCATCACTCTAGCACGTGTTGCACTCCTCCTCTACATATTCAAACTTGTGGACATCAAAAACACATTAACCCCATCTATTCCACCAAGTTTCATGAGGTTTCACCAGTGGAATGGTGGGTTTTGCATTTTTCTTCCCTTCAAGGCAGTTAAACAAGGGTTTTAGACTAGTCTTAGAAAAATTGCTATAAAATGCTCAAATCCTAATGAAATTAAATGAAACCAATGAAAATGGAGAGTAGAATCAATGTCACATAAAATACAATCAAACTCAATTCATGGAAAGGTTGTACAGGACTGTACACAACCCTGGAGCAGCAAATAATGTTTAGATTTTGTAGAAACAGAGTTAGTTTTTATTGATTTTCTTCAAAATACAACTTGCCAACCATGGATTCGACCTTCCCAGTATTTTAAAAAAAAAATTCCAATTTTTTCTAACTAAATTTTAAATTGCAACTATCAGTACAGCTAATGACTCGATTCTCGGCGCTTTGCTTTGCTTTTACAACCATTAGAAACATTTATGACTTAACTTAACGGCGACTCACCTAACCCACTTCGCAACCTAATATTGGCTCAATATTACCGCATGATGGCAGATGTATGACCTTGTTGCATGAGCTGCCAAAACTGCGTTTAGGCCCACTTTTGCTTTCCGGGAAGGCCTAGGTTCCCTGCACCATACTCCCCGGGCAAAATGGACTCAAGTCCCATTGAGGATAGTGTTGCAACAGATTCAAGCTTGATCAAGTCATTCTTTGGTCTCCAAGTAACATCTCCATTTGGTAAACCTTTCCAATGGACTAAGTACTAGAAATAGGCATTGTCCTTTGTGTTTTTGAGCTCCTTGCCACCTAGGACATACTCCAACTTTAGAGATCTATTTGATGGATGATCTTGAACCTGTTCTTCACCTAAGAATGTTGTTGAACCTGCATTATTACTTTCTACTATATCTCCTCCATCCTTATAATGAACTTCCTTCTTCTTCACTTCAATTGTGTGCTTGGACTTGTCTACATTCTTTTGTAGTTTACCCTTGACCTCTTCACTTTTGCTTCTCATCTCTTCTATCTAATGTTGTGTCCCTATGACTGTTGCTTGAGCATGCATATTAACCTCTGATATGAAAGGAATGGAATGTTCAATATCCCCTTTTGAAAAAAAGGAGTGGAACACTTCTCTTACCATCATGGAAACATGCAAAATTGTATGGATCCTCCCACAACGTCATTCTTCGTGCTTTGTTTGTCGCCAGCATCTCTGGATATATAAAGTGCTATTCCTGGTCTATGGCCTATCTCCCTTAGTTTTTCCTTTGTCCTCCTCTTTCAATGGTGTTAAGGTGTAGGAGACCCCATCTTTTTCTATCTCATAAGGATTCCTCCTTCCATCTTACATAGCATGCCTATCAAATTGTCAAGGCCTCCCTAGCAACAAATGACAGACATCCATAGGTATTATGTCACATAAAAAAAAAATCTTTGTACCCTCTTATATTGAAGTCCACCCAACTTTGTTCGTTTACCAAAACATATTGATCCTCATTCAACCAAGAGACATTGTAAGGGGTAGTATGTGGTATCCTAGGCAACTTAAATTTTTCAACCATCTCAATTGAAACCATATTATTTGTACTTCCTGGATCAATTACAACTTTTCAAACCTTACCCAAGCACATACAAGTTGTCTTGAAGAGAGTCTTCCTTTGTGGTGGCTCCTTCTCTACTAGTGCTTTTATGAGAGTTCTCCTTACCATGAGTGATTCACCAACCTTTGGAGCAGCATGTTGAAATAGAGAGTTTACACTCTCATTGTCATCTTCTTGCACCAATTGAGCTCTCCTTTCTCCTCTATGTGAAGTAGTGACCTAACTTTCATTGCATTTCCATGCTTGATTTCCAAACTTGTTGCATTAGTAACACCTTCCTATGAACCCACTAGATCCTCTTCCCTTACCTCCAAATCTACCTCTAAAGCCTGATCTACCTCCTCTAAATCCACCTCTTGCATCAAAAACTTGGTCTTGGACTTTGCTTGTATCTTCTTGGCTTTCATGTGACTACCTTGAATTAGAAAATGACCCTCTTCCTCTAGAATTGCTGCCTTTGCCCCTGTTTTGTTTATCTTGCCTTCTCTTTAGTTTTTCTTCAGGCCTAATTTCCAATTGAAAGCCTTCCTCAATTGTTCTTGGGTGTGTCAAACTTAACTCATCTTAATGTTAAACCTTAACCCACTAAGATATCTAGCCACCTTCTCCACATCATCCTCCATGTGACCTACTCTTATACTCAACTTATAAAACTCATCAATATAGGCTTTGACATCCATTTCTCTTTATTTCAAACTTTGAAGTTTCTTGTACAATTGAATTGCATAATCAATCGATAAGAACTTACCCTTAAGCTTGGCCACCATTCTATCCTAAGATACAATTTTTTACTTTCCTTTCTTCCTCCTTTCAGTTTGCTTGTAATCCCACAAAAGTAGGGCATGACCCTTCAATTTTTTTTTGCTATCTTGACCCTTTGCTCCTTAGGTACATATTCACATTCAAAGTAATTACCAAGTGCTACAATCCAATCCAAAATCCTTTCCTCATTCAAGTTCCCTCCATACATAGGTGAATCAATATTTACCTTGTGTTTATCTGTCTTGAATTCTCTCAATAGCTTGGCCATCCTCTGCTCATTAGGATCCAACTCTTCCTCTTCTTCTTCTTCATTCTCCACTTCCCCGTCTTCTTCAAGGTCACTCACATCACCCATGACCATACCTCTTTTATGATTGGTTTCAACAGCCTCAAGCCTTGCTACCACCATATCTTGCAATTCCTTCAATCTTCTAATCTCTTTTGCAGTCTTTTATTTCATCTCATTCATTTCCCTAGCCATAGGGTTACCCTTTGGAGGCATCTTGTTCGCTTTTTCACTTCAACCTTTCTCTCTTATTTCATGCTTTCCCTTTTTACAGACCTACCTATGTTTTGATACCAATTTTATGCAAATAAAGGTGGAGGACTTCAACCTAACTAAATCAAACAACCTTTGCAAATATAGAACTCTAATTTGGTGGGTTTCTCTCACAATCTTACCATTCTCCTAGTAGTAATCCATAAGTGGTTTTTCCCACACAACTTTCTTGAAATACTTTGAACTCAAAATATAATTACAGATTTAGATACCCTTTATCCTCTTTTACAACATAGCTCAATTGTAGGTGGAGGTGTTTTGGAACACCAAGGTCAAATTTCTGCTGCTACACTTGGAACTAGATTTGAAATGGAGTAGAAATTTCATTTTTTTGGTCATAACTTTCAAACCAAGATTGATCTCTGAGAGAGAAAACTTGATTCAAATACTCTTTTGGCTCCTTCAAAACATATCTCAAAATGGGTTAGGGTTTCTTTGAAAATATTTTTTTAAAATTGGACTATCCTAGTCTCAAATAGGCCTAATTAGACTTGTTCCACTAGGTCACTTTATGGTTTTTAACCTCCAAGCTTCAATTCTTCAAACCAACACCTCCAACAGATCTTAAATGGTCTACCTCAACATTCCCAATCATTCCAAACAATTTCCCAAGAGCTTTTCACCAAACCCTAATTCCTATATGGTTTCAAGGCTTAAAACATGAATATTATTCAACGAGGGCATCACTCTAGCACATGTTGCACTCCTCCCCTGCATTTGCAAACTTGTGGAAATCAAAAACACCTTAACCCCATCCATTCCGCCAAGTTTCATGATGTTTTACTAGTGGAATGGTGGGTTTTGCATTTTTCTTCCCTTCAAGGTAGTTAAACAAGGGTTTTAGACTAGTCTTAGAAAAATTGCTATAAAATGCTCAAATCCTAATGAAATTAAATGAAACTAATGACAATAGAGAGTAGACTCAGTTTCACATCAAATAAAATAAAACTCAATTCATGGAAAGGTCGTACAGGATCGTACACATCCCTGGAGCAGCAAATAACATTTAGATTTTGCATAAACGGAGTTAGCTTTTATTGATTTTCTTCAAAATTCAACTTGCCAACCATGGCTTCGACCTTCCCAAGATTTTTTAAACATTTCTCCAATAGTTTATAAATTTTAAATTGCAACTTTCCAACTTCATTCAATTACAACTGATGACTCTTCAAATTCATATGTTGCACTTTTTCTTGTTTTCTGGAAACAGCATACACTAACCCACACAGAAAAACCTAATGTTGACTCAAACATACACAGTGATGGCTAGTTGGCAAATGACTGTACAAAAAAAGCAGGCTTCACCACAAAACACTATCGGCATGGAGCCTTTTCCCTTAGAGGGAATTTGGTCTGCTTAATGGTAGCATCATTGCTTGGTACATTCATGGGGGTCATGTAGGGTTGATGATCAACTGAGGTGTCATGGGAGACTACCTATAACCCAGCCCCAGCAATCTTTGTTATTTGAATAATGCATTAGGGATGGTTTGGTTGCTTCATTGGTAGGAGTTTCTATGGTGCTTGTGTCTTGGCATGTTTGATGGTATCAGGCTCATTGCACATATGGACTTTGAATATTTCCATTTTTCGTTATGTCTTGCGGTTTGTGTGGAAACTCCTATGAATGGCTGCAATTTTCATTCATTTGAGTATCAGCTTGGTTTCAAGTTTTAGGTGATCTATCCTTATTCTTCATTAGCCAGAGAAGGAGTAGTTTTTGTGCATAGTTGAGTCCATGGCTTTGTAAAAAGTTATTGAAGACATTTACAAGGTATGAGGGTTTTGTGCAAATTTTTTTCTATAGATTTGGGCTTTTGGGGTTATAGATTTGTTGTTATTTTTTGCAAATTTGGGGTTTGAAATCTAAGTTGGGGATCAATTTTTTGTCTTCATCATGAGGGTTTTGTAGGGTAAATTTCATAGATGATCTCTTAGGACAAAACAAACCTCACCATTAGATCTAGGAGGCTTGAGAGATGAAGATTGACATAAAATTTGACCTATTTTGGTCACTGAAAAAATACAAAAAAGAATTGCCCCTTGCCCTAGCCATATAACCGTGCAGTGTATGTAGAAGGGGAGATTAATATATATATATATATATATATATATAGGAAGGGGGGAGAGGGTCTATAAACCCTCCTTGTACCCTTTGCTAGTTGGCTCTATGCCAACATGATAGGGCCAAACAGTGTAGTTAGTGTCACTAATGTTGTTGACTAGTGCCAATAGGGGCTTAGCTCCCTAAACCAAGCCCCCAATCTCATGTGGGTCTATGCCCAACCCCCAATGGGAGATAAAACAAAATTTAAACCACTTTTAAAAAGTTTTAAAATAAAATTTCCATTTTTTTTTTAATATTTTGTGGATTCAATTGTTGCCTAACTAGTGGCATTGCCACCCCACCACCCTACGACCACCTTGCAACCATCCATAGGACTAATTGGGAAACTTTTTTCTAGAGAGCATAAATTTCGCCTCAGGTGTCAATTTTTTTACTTTTGATAGTCTTTGGAAAGTTATTTCTGAGCACTACATTGTGGTATAAATGGGTTTTCTAGATTTTTCTATTTTGATAGAAAAATTGTAGGAAGAAATTAGGTTTTAGTTTTAGACTTGAAGAGGTCATAACTTGTGTATACAGAGGGTTTTGGACTTTTTATAGTTGATGGAAATATTTTTTAGAGAACTTCATAGTAAATTAGGTTTGGATATGTTTTGATGTGATTTTTCACTAGTATTTCAATTTGATATGTTTATCGATTCTTGTGACTATGATACTTTATGAGTTTATGGTAAATCAAATTTGAAGTGATTTAGTGTTTGAATCATTGGAAAATTACATGTATATCTCTAATTATCCTTATTTGACAGGGTTACCTGTATATTATTGAATTTGTATGTTGCATTGTGAGATCTATAATTTGTGCAATGTTGTATGTTCTCTATACTTACATGTCACATATATGACTTGGATATGGGCTTTCTGTACCCATAGATATTTCAGTGTAAATGCATATTTTAATTTGTGGCTTGGTTTGGCCACAGGTTTCTTCAATTTTATTATCATTATGAGGTACAAAGATGGTGTTACCTGATAGAGTTGTTATGTGGAACCTATACTTGTTAACTATGTGATGCAAACATGCATGACTAGATGGGAGTTTGATGTTGGTATATTTGGTGGTGATCATGGTGTCACATATGTTCCTTATGCCTTTGGAAATTTGGTATGAACCTATTGTTTATGTAGGTACATTACTAGTGGTGTTGGATTGATTCTTGATTGTTTCTGGTGGTGTATCTTCTTGGTTTGAGGATCATGGTTTTACTTTTCCCTTTGGGAGATCCTAGTGTTGTAGTTGAGTTCTTTGATTGTGTGAGGGCCATTAGTTATCTTCTTTAAGGATATGGTTATCATGGTTTCATGGATAGATTGCTTAAATGATTTAGTGGGAACTTTTGATAATTATATTTTTATAGTGTTATATCTTGGTTTAGAGATTGTGGTTGTACTTTACCCTTTGGGAGCTCTTCTTGTTAAGTTCTTTGATTGTATTTGGGGTTGTAAGTGTGGAAAAAATAAACTAAGTACAATTAAATACACCTCTTAATGAAACATTGTATCAAGATTAAACATGAATTAAACTAATTTAAAACAGAGAAAAGCTTGAAAGCGTCTCATTGTCTCCTATCTCCAAAGATTTATCAAATTACAGAAGCTCTCAGATTTGTAAGCATCATAATTGTTTAAAATGCCTATCTAGAGAACAGAATGGATGCTAAATGAAATGATGTGATGATTAAGAATGATTTCTAAGTGATATGAAGCTATTGTAAACTATCCTGACATGAAACCTACTAAATGGAAGCTACAATAAAAACTAATGATGTTGCCGTGATATGAAATCTACTAATGCCATGATGCTATGATGATACTAAAAATTCTAATGCTAATGCTTATGATTGCTTGGTTGCTTGGTTGTATTCTTGCAGAGTAAGTTTACATAAATTGGGATTTCTTAGGATCATTTTCATGCTTCAAAAGGCTGTATATATAGATTTTCGACAACAGTTTTGCACAGGGGAAACATAATAGAGGCTGAGATTAAATCTAGAGATTTGAATAGTAAGATGAGAAGGTGGAGCTGATCATGGGGGATTCTTCCTCCCCATGAAAACACCAGGCAAGATGAGAGGAAATATTTGAGGCAGAAGATTGAGAGGATTGCCTACAGGTTTGTCCCCGAGGGTTTTCCCGTGAATTCGAGTTGCATTAATTAGATTTGAAAAATCTAATTTTATTCGTGAGTGAATAGAGGGATTTGATTTATGCTTTTATTTAAATATTTTTGGTTTATTTAAATTAGCAAAAAGAAAGATAAATAATTTAATAAAACAAACTATAGAAGTTGTTTATTAAATTAAAATAGAAGGAATAGGATAATTAAATTAAAGATTTTAGGATATCTTTATTTAATTAATATGATAGTGCTGGGGCCCTAGCCCTACATAAGTAATTCCGCCATGTCACTGGGTCATTTAGTTCCAGAAGTCTCCCCATTCCTGGTAATGAGGATGGTCGTCAGCCACCACGGCCACGCTAAAAGTTTACTGCGCGACCGGCATATAAAATGTGGCACCATCTCAGCAGCCTAAAAAAAAAAAAAAAAAAAATTAATATGATAAGATAATTAAAGAACACAAACCCAATAGCTGCATTTAATTTGCTAGAATTGATGGATGTAGGCATTTAATAAACAGCACAATTTTGTTTATTTTAATTTTAAGAGGAAATAATGTGATACAAAATAGAAGAATTCAAAAGTGAACTTCTAATAAAATAAATATTTCTATTTATTTACTTGCTAGAGAATTTGTGGGATTAATTAATCAAATAAATCATATTTAATTAATTAGATTCTCCGTACTACTTTTAGGTGTACATTTTTCCCTCTTTGAAGGCGTTTATGTATCATTTCCAAAGAAAATTTCAGTCAAGTATTAAGTAGCATTGGATTTAGAAATTTTTAGAATGCCCCAGTGTATATGTTTCTTTTAGTGGGATTGATGGATATATACCGGGAGATAAATTTTAATGAATCTTCTTTTTGGAATTTTTTCAATTTTTAATGATTTTCTTAAGGATTTGATGATAAAATAATTTATCTCCATAATTGATGAAGAAAGTGGTCCTGGATGAATTTCGATTTATCTCCCTTTTGAAAAATGAAATAAATCTCAAAAAATCCCCTTTTAAATAACCTATAAAAGGTTAAAAAAAGTCATTTTCAAAATCATTTGCACATTGTGACTTTTGAAAACTTGTGAGAGAGATTCTTGTGCTATTTGGAGCAAGATGTCGATTCCATATCACACCCACCGTTTCGAGCATGTTCGATGACATCAACAGCCGATTGCGTTCGAACCTCTGGTATGTCTATTATCGCGTTCGGACCTCTGGTATGTCTATTATTTTTCCTTGGTTTTTGTGCATTTCCTCATTTTTTGTGTATTTTTTGGATTTTTAAATTTAAACTCTTTTTAGCACTTTTAGAATCCATTGTAGCGCTTTACAATTCCGTTGTAGCATTTCTAAGTTCTATTGTAGCACTTCTAGACTTTTAGCACTTTGAAGTTCTGTTTTAGCACATTTATAGGTTAGGTTAGCGCTTTGCAAAGTTTAACGCTTAGGATAGCTGTTGTAGTGCTTCTATAAGATACATTAGCACTTTCGATCTTTTTAGCGCTTTGATTAGATTTTGTAGCGCTTTGACCTCCTGTTTTAGTGCGTCTAGAGTTTTAGCTCATCTACCAAAACTGTTAGCGCTTTGACCAAATAGAATGGTGCTTTTTGATAAAATGGCGCTTTGTTTGTCTGTAATAGTGCTTTTAATCAAAGTGTTGTGATTTTTGTCAATTTGTTCTTGATGTTCTCGATTTCTCGATTTCTAATCATATCAACTTTTCTTTTGATATGAATGATTTGTCTAATTAAATATATGATTTTTCGACCTCATGATAGGCGAGGTTTGATGTTTGTTTTGATGATAACTATCCTCATGATAGGTAAGGAATAATTATGATTGACATACCTCATAATAAGCAAGGTTGATTTGATGTATTGATGATTGACCTTATGATAGGTGAGGTTGATTTGATGCATTGATGATTGGACCCTACGATAGGTGAGAAGATTTGATGTATCGATGGGATTGGACTCATGATAGGTGAGGCTTCACCACGTGCCTATGAAATTTGATCAAAATTCCTACCAAGAGCTTCTACTTGATTTGATATGGTATTTTACGTTATTTAGATGACTCATATGAATTTATCACCTCTGACCACATGGGTCAGGAGGATTGGGAACTCTTTAGGTCTGTGATCATTTCCTTTGGAGACTCCATCTCATACCCAAATTTCTTAATGGCCACATGATCGCCTCTTCATATATGCCCCAAAATTAGGATTAATTGCCTGGTTTATTAGCTTAGTCAGAGTGCGGATGCAAATTCTCTCACCTTCCTACTAGTGAGACACACCACCCTAAAGGATGTCCGGTGGATTCTACAACCTCTCATTATTGGAGATAAGTTGTCATGATATGATTCGGAAGAGAGTAAGGTGGGATCATGCTCTTCGAGAGTGTTTCTGGTGGATGATCAGATTGTTGAGAGCGTGGATTCCCAAGTGGTGGCATGAGTATGTTTGGATGCATAATGAATTTCTTCCCTATAGTACTTGTTGGTTCTATCAGATGGACCAAACTGCAATGTGCCCAAGGGATTCTCAATTGGTTGGGGCCGAGTTTTGGAGAGTATGGTTGTTCATGGCACCAGATTTGCTTGGGGCATGTGTATGCTTGCCCATTTATATCATGATTTACATTTAGTTGTGTATCTCAGTGGTCGGAGTTTATCAGCCAGCATTACTTTGCTTTAGGTATGGGCGTGGGAGCACATAGCTATCACACATCCAGTTCCAGTTAGACAGAGGCCACCCATGAGACCTTATGTGTTTAGATATGTCAGCCAGCTTACCCAGTCCAAACTAGGTAAGTTAGAGTATTGGAGGAGAGTTATTGATGACATAGATTCTGTGACATGGTGTCCATACCTAGATTGTGATCATTGGGACGATGATGATATTCAACTACCATTTCTTTGTCATTCGATGATCCTGATTGGTTGTGCTCGTCGAGTATTAGAGAGATTCTTGATCATACATGTTTAAAGACAATATGGGATGGTACAAGGTATGCCACAGGGTGTTTCTCACTACGCTCATCGTCAGTTGGATACAACAGATTGGGGGCCTTGTTTGTCATATGTTGCGGCAGTTTAGGAGTTTCAAGCTTTATAGCCATTTGTGTGGGACATTCAGCCAAATATTGTCGAGCCTCCAATTATGGTAGATTATGCTGAGTTTTTCACTTTGCATCCATTTCCACACCATACCATTCCAAATGAGCCTACCCCATTACCTACAAAGGAGGATGTTCCTATTGCACATGGTCAGAGACGGAGGAGAGAGGATGTTGGAGGAGTTGAGGTAGAGGATGTTGATGTGGTTGGTGAGGCAGATGTCGAGCCTAAGGAGGATGTTGGGGTAGAGGATAATGTTGGTGGCAAGGAGGATGTTGGTGGTGAGAGCAGTGGAGATGAGAGCAGCAAAGATGAGAGCAGTGGAGATGAGAGATTTGATAGTGGAGAGGCTGCGGGTGGGCCGGGCCCTACTTTAGATTTTCCTAGTGAGACCATGCCTCGTAAGAGGCAGGTTGTGGGAAGTGTTTCAAAGCAACTGCAGATAGCAGATCTTCAAGTTCAGTTAGAGACCTTTCAGGAGTAGCTTCTTTAGGCTCAGGGTTTACTAGAGCAGACCTAGGCTTAGATGCAGGTACAGGCTGAGTTGTATACAGAGACTCTATCATCAGTGCAGGCTCAGTTATTCACAGCTCAGTCACAGATTGCAACATTGATAGCTGAGAGGGATGCAGCTAGACAGACAGCTGAGGCAGCCTAGGCTCAGATTACTTCGTTGACAGCCGAGAGGGATGTGGCCAGGTTTGCAGCAGAGGGTGCTTAGGCTTCTGCCGATAGATTACAAAGACTGGCAGATGGTACCTCCCTAGCAGATTACATGCAAGAGGTTGCTTGTATTGGCGAGGAGATTGAGTTCTAGAGAGTGAGATATTATGATGCAGTTCCTTCTGAGCAAAGAGTTAGCTATGTGAGGTCTTGTTTTTCCAAGTCACAATCCAGGACTATCAGTGCAGGTGTTACCCAGCCTCTACCTAGAGATCCTAGGGATCCTGGTTCTTCTAGTGGTAGGGGTCCTGATCTTGTGATGCCCACATCGTCTGGAGCTAGCAACACATGATTGTTGTCTGTGTTACATTGGATATGTGATGTACACTTTGATTATCTTGATATATATAGCCATTTTTTATGTTTTATCTCTCTTCATTTCAAACATCATTGTATACTTGACATTGTGATTTTGATATATATGAGATGCAGTGGATTCTACGGTCTATTATGTGTTCTATATGATTCTCCAATGGATGCATTTTCTTTGATGTTTTATATGCTATGTGATGGTTTTATTATTACGATGGTATGCTTTGATATGATGTTCTATTTATGATGCACATAATGGTAATGTATGGATGCATGTTATATGGATACATGATTATGGATTGATGTGTTTAAATGATATACTATATGTGATGTAAATGCAAATATATGGATGAAAATGTTGAATGATACATGATGCAATAAATTGATGGACTTTATGATCAAATGGATGGATTATATATGGATATGTGATATAATAAATGGATGAATGTAATGAGTTATCATGATGATGTATGTTTATGAAAATGGAATGATATAAATATATGTATGTTGAGATTTGTGTTATGATATGATGAGAATGTAAAATAACTTGATTGAAATGTGTGAATGATGAAATGATGATGTAAATACTTTTAATGTATGTGAATGAATATGATGATGCAACTATATGATCATGAGGATGTTTTTGTTAATGTCAAGTATACTCAGTCTATTATGATAAAAGATAATTATTTAATGAATAATTCACCAATTTTGTAACAAATACTCTGCAAATGTAACACTATTATGGATGCAATCTACTTTTACCATGCAAATCTACATATAAACATAGGCATTTTAACAGTACCTTTGTGCTTTGTATCATCATTGAGTTATGTTGAAAGTGAGTAGAAGCATCGATGGTATAATGTAAACCAATGATGACCTGAGTACTACTTCCATGATTTTTGATATTGCAAGCGAACACAAGCATCGAGGTATAATTAAACCGAGATGACTTGAGAATTTCTTGCGTAAACAAACAAGAATTAACCACTTTCCTATGTGAATTGGAATGTCATCCATGATACTTTGTAGAGCATTTCCCGCAACGATTCACATAGTAATTATGATTAATTCACAGACAGCAAACAAAGAAAATACCATTTCTTCTTCTTGGCTTCTCTAGTTCAATGCATCATTGAGTTGCTCCAAAAAAATGATAACAATGATCAAAATTACAACATATCTTACATTTTCTTATAGTATTCAATCATTTATTCAGATTAGATCATCCATCCTAATTTTATGATGTTTTTGTTTTTTCAAGATTTTGGATCAAACCTAACCTAAAGACCTATCCTAGGGGCCTTGAGGGCTGATCAATGATTATCCTTACCTACGTTATACATGCAGAGACCATGTAGTTCAACTGACACAGACACATGTTTTGACTTTTTGAGACTGACTATTTTTCTTGACTTGTTTTTGGATTTTCTGTTGTGATATGGATGTCCAATGTGCTTGTGATTGTGATTGATGTTTCATGTTGGGTTGTGTTTCGATCACTCTTTTTGTTGCTTTTTTCCATTTTGTTAAGCTCAAGATTTATGTTGCCCCCAATGATCTTCAGATGTTTCCCCCAAGCTAGGGTGAGACATGACCATGTGATATGATATGATAATGGATGTAAAACGATGGTGGAAGTAATGACCATGACATGTGTCCAAATAGATGAGAGAGCTGATTTGAATCACAAATAGCGCCTGTTTCAAGGTTTTCACTATATGTTTTTATTGCAGCTTTTCATTCTTTTTGTTTTATTTTTGTTTGTTTTTTTGTATTTTTCCATCACCAGGATGCCTATTTTCCAAGTTTTCATCAAGGCAATCCTTTTCAAAAACTAATTCATGCACTAAGTGATTCAGGTATAAAATTTTATGAGATGGATACTATTGATAGGTTCATGAAATAGATCCCCTTTTGGTGTAGACAATTGATATGCTCCTGATCCATACACTGATATGATTACAAAGGGACCTAACTAGTTAGGTTCAAACTTCCCTTTCTTTTCGCTATCCTGTTGATTCTTAGGGTTTTCCTTTAGGACCAAGTCTCCAATTTGAAGACTCTAGGTTTTACCCTATGATTGTAACTCCTTGACATTCTTTGTTGGTAGGCCTTCAAATGATTGACTACTTGCTGACGTCGTTCATCTAGTAACTCTAGTTCCTATAGCCTTGAAACTTTGTAATCCTCACTTGTTATGATACCCTTCAATGATACACAGAGTGATGGTATTTCTACCTCAATTAGTAGAATGGCCTCTAATCCATACACCAAGGCGTATGGTGTAGCTCCTATTGGTGTTCTAATGCTGGTTCTATAGGCCCATAGTGCAGGATTTAACTGAAAATTCCAATCATGTCCAACATCGTTTACCGTCTTCTTCAGTATTTTTAGGATTGTTTTATTTGAGGCTTCTGCTTGGCCATTTCCCTATGGATAGTATGGTGTTGAAAAATGATGTTGAATATGGAATTGTTCACATAATTCTTGGACGTCCTAATTTTTAAAAGGCCTACCATTGTCTGTGATAATGGATTGAGGTACCCCGTACCGACAGATGACGTAGTTGAGTATGAAAGATGAAATTTGTTTTCCAGTGATAGTTGTTAAAGGAATTGCTTCTATCCATTTTGTAAAATACTTTGTTGCTGTGATGATGAACTTGTGTCCATTAGATGAAGGATTCATTTTCCCTACCAGGTCTAGTCCCCATTGACAAAAGGGCCATGTGGATGTAAAAGGTTGTAATTCTTGCGCCGGCGCATGGATTAGATTACCATGAATCTGACATTTCTAACACTTTTTAACATATTGATATGCCTCCCTCTCCATGTTCGGCCAGTAATACCATAAACATAGGAGTTTCTTAGCTAGGGTTAGCCCACTTGAATGAGTTCCAAAAATACCTTCATGGACCTCTCATAAGGATGTTTCAGATTCATGGTGCTCTAGACACCAGAGAAGAGTACCATCTACACCTCGATGGTAAAGGATGTTAGCGATTAATGTATGTTGCGCCGATTGATGGATAAAGTTACGCTTTTGGTTTCTAGAGAGATCAAGAGGAAGAATGTTATCTTTGAGGTAAGTATAGATCTCTCCATATTGTGAGGGTTGAGTGCTGGTTATGTGGCATATGGTCTGTGAATTAGGGTTATTGTATGCAGGATTAGATACTTGTTCAACCATAAACTCATATCGACCTTTCTTTTTTGAGAATTGCAAAAGGGAGGCAATTGTTGCCATGGCATCTGCAGCTTTGTTTTTTTCCCTTGGTATTTGCTCGAACTTGATATCCATGAAGTACTTTTTATGATCATTTATCATTTGCTTATAAGGCATGAGCTTCTCATCCTTTGTTTGATACTTGTCATTTACTTGATAAATGACAAGTTGTGAGTCCCCATATAATTGCATTTCTATGATTTTCCATTCAATATCTATTTTGATGTCGATAATAAATTCCTTGTACTCAGCTATATTGTTTGTACATGGAAACATTAACCTATAGGATCTTGGAATGGTGTGTCCTTGAGGTGTGACAAATAGAATTCCTGCACCAGCTCCTCTTTGTGTATATGATCCATCAAAATAAAGTCTCCATTGTTGTGTTGTAACATTCATGATGTCAGCATCTAGAAATTCGATGTTCATTGGATGATGATCCTGTAATGGAACTTCAACTAGTTGATATGCTATTACCTGTCCTTTGATGGCTCTCCTGTCGACATATTGGATGTCAAACTCGCTTAAGATCATGACCCATTTTGCCAGTCTTCTTGTTAGAGCAGCCTTACTGAGTAGGTATTTCAATGGGTCTATTTTTGCTATGAGCGTGACTGTATGAGTCAACATGTAGTGTCGCAACTGTTGGGTTGCAAATACCACTACCAAGCAAGCCTTTTCTATGAATGTATAGTTTATTTCATATCCGTTGAGAGTCCTGCTGATGTAGTAAACTACTTGTTCTTTTCCTTCAGAATCCCCCTGTGCTAATAGAGCTCCTAAAGATATGTCAGTTGTTATGATATACAGTAATAGTGGTCTTTCTAATAGGGGTGGCATGAGTATTGGAGGTGACACCAAATACTACTTTTTCTGACTAAAATTTGTTTTGGCATTTGTGATCCTAATGAAACATTTTTTAAGGAAGCGTAGATGATTAAATAAGGACTCTTTTATCTCCGCTAGTTGTGGGAGATAAATCTCCCCGGCTGGGTTGTAACCTCACTTTTAGGACTAGAAGATCGGGATATTTTAGGCTGCTGGGTATCCCATTATTGCCTTTAACTCAGTCGGATTCACTCTTAATTTCCTTTTCTCATAATTTCATGTAAATTCGTGCTAGTTCTGAACATAGTCGTTCCGGAAGATATACTTCTTCCAGTTCAACCTTTACATTGATTTTTTCTAGTCTCAGTGGAAAAATTCTATCAAGTACTTCCTTTGCCCGTCCTTCCCCGGTGTAGTGATTTACCGGATGCTATCCATCGTATCTTCCATGAAGGTATGTGACTGGCAAGTCATGGAAAAATTTCCGTGTATTATTTCGCTGATATGTTGCACTCCGTGATTTTTCTAATCTGAAGGCATGACATTCCAATGTATCGTAATTCCCATGGGAAAGGGAATTTACATTTTCTTGATCTTCGTGCTATTTTTATTTTGATTATATCCCTAGGAATCCATCCATTATGTATAACATGGTATGTCCTATTGTTAGATCAATACCATACAGCAGCCGCAAAGCAGCTTCATCCTTTGGGTATGCCTTGTTTAAATCCCTAAAATTTGTGCATTTTCTGATGCTATTATCAGGTTTGGATACTAACACAATGTTTGAGATCCATTCTATATAATCTATGGACTTGATAAAACCCTCGTGATCCACAATTTCTTCACTTTAGCTTAAATCCATAAGACATGTGGGGATGCATCTTCTAATTTTATGTTTGATCAGTTTCTGATTCCTTTGTAGTGAGGATGATGCATTTCAGAGTTGTGAATCCAATCCTAGCATACCGGTCAAGACTCATGCAAAAATTTATGTGTCGCTACTCAAAGAATCTAGTGAATGTCGGCTTCTCCTGTTTTATCATGGATGCTACTAGATGTAAGATCTTTGCCTCTTCAGATGTTCCCATATTTATAGACTGTGTTGGCTCTACCAGTACTGATGATCTGTCATGGTAATGTTCTGGGAGAGTGTCAAATATTTCATCCTTTAGTGCCTCAGAAAGGTTTTCATTGTTGGATACATTCTTTATTTTTCTCTTTTCAAAGTCTAATGTTGCCTTAGAGAGGTTTTCATCATTAGATTTATTTTTCTTGTTATTATTTTTTCAACTGAAAGATTTGGCACCCTCCTATTCTAAAGCATCGATATGAGTGTTATGGATAGTACTTGTATCAATTTCTTCACTTCAAAGATAATTTATGATGGCATCATCATTTGAAAAGACTGGTATGAGAATAGGTTTGGTGGGTTCCTAGTCAATAAGTTCAGGGTGTATTAAAGGTAACAAGTCAGCAGTTTGAATAAGGTCAACTGTTGTAAGTGTCATGATAGCTAGGTGGTCAAAGTTATTGGTAGGAAGTTCAAGGTCTATGACAGTACTCACCTCCAAGTTTTTTGACTCACTCAATGTCTGATTGTCCTCGCTTGAGTCATCAACCTCTTTGTCAGTATAAGATGTAGCAGATAAGGGTGTATATACTTGGATAACATCAACCTCTTTTTCAGTATAAGATGTAGCAGATAGATGATCCCATTCATATTCGTTGGAGTCTATGTCGAAGCCATCTCTCATTTGTAGTATCCTTTCCACTGCTTTTTGGGTTTCTTCCTCTTTTTGTTCAGTTATGTAGCCTAATCTTGTTTTTTCTTTAAGCTGTAATGTTAGAGGTTGAATGGGTTCAATAATACTGTCCTTTCTCTTTCCAATTGGTCCTTGACCTTTGTAACCCATTTTCTCTAAAATGGCCTTCCCTTTTCCATACTGATATGTTTTGATGTTGAAATTCGCTAATGTTGACGCTTCCTCGTCTTTGTATAGCCAATTGAGAATGGCTTTGTCTTCTAACTCATCTTTGAGTGCACCTACTTTTATAAACCTTTCATTTAGAGTTATGATGGGTTGTGATGAACTTGGAGTTTTTAATATGGGTTGTCCATATGTTTTTGGTGATAGTAGCAACTGTGATAGGCATAAAGATTGCTCAAGAGAATTTTCTCCTAAACCCTCTTCCTTTATCCGAACCTTTTCTGAAAGTTGTGATAATTTGTTTATAGGACCTTTGGTGTTTGATGTGTTTGTGATAGTTGTTTCTTTCTCTAGATTCTTCTTCTCAACCTATTTAAATATGATTTTGGGTTGGTTGTCCATAGTGGATGAAGTAGAATTATTGACTTCTCTGTTACAAGGTACTAGAGTGTCTTGAGTTGATTTTAGCATGTTGCAAGTCTGTGGATTGTTGTTGTCAGCTGATATGGTGACCTCCTATCCATTTACTAGAAATTTTAGACATTGATGGTATGTTGAAGGTACCACTTGCATGTCAAGGATCCATGGACGACCCAATAGTATGTTGTATGTTAGATCCTTGTCTAACACTTGACAAACAATATTTTTGACAATCGACCCTACCTGAATTGGAAGTATAATAAGCCCTTTGGAAGACCTTTCCTCTTCATCATATGCCTTTATTTTTATTTTTCTTCTGGCATCAATGGCCTTGTCAGAATAGCCTAGTGCATGAATTAGTTTAAAGGTACAAATATTTAAACCAGCTCCTCCATCTATTAGAACACGTTTAACATAGTGTTTATGGATCAGAACTTCTATATGCAAGGTTGCATTATGTGGGCGATTTAAAGATACATCATCTTGTTCAGAGAATGATAGACAATGAGGTGTGGTGAGATGTCCCACCATGGCTTGGAATTGACAAACATCCAAATTATTAGGGAC
>VDFB02107085.1:0-13443 GCA_007258455.2 Sequoia sempervirens
CTGTTTTGGAGGAGCTTTTGCCTCGGCTATTGGCTGCTCCTATATGACTATATTTGAGAAGTCCAACCTTCTTACGTTCTTTGTTGATCTGCTGCCCTTTACACCCTCTTGAGGCTGACTTATACCCTTCATCTTCGGTTGTGCTCTGGAAGAAGAGGGAAGTGACAAATGTATTCTTGGCGGCTCTGCTGCTGGAATGGATTTCTTCCTCTTTAGCACTAAGAAAACCTTGTTGTGTTCAATGACTTGGCGTGTTCTTTCTTCCACCGAGATGTTTTCTTTATTGGCCCAATTGACCTGTGGAAGGGGTTGTTGCTCAATTTGTTTTCGAGTGTACATTGGGAGAAGTACATCTCCATCATCATCTAATAGTCCTCAATATCTAATATGACGATCTTTCATTTGGTGGAGTGAGTCTGCCTTTCTCTTATATGCCTCTGTAATTGAACTCATCTCGTGGGTTTGGAACTGAAATCTGAAATAGCAAACGCGCAGGTATAGTTCTTCTCAAATTCGGAATCGAAAAACCAAGGTAGTATGATGCGTCTGACTGGCATGGCTTGAGACCAAGTTTAGTCAACTCATCACCCATGGACTTGGCATCCGCCGTCGATCTGCATGTGTAAATTCCCAATCCAAATGGAAAACTGAAGGTAGGCTTCTTTCAATTCCGCAAAATAGTGTGGACATCATATGCTTGCCTTAGGAATTCCATGAAAACAACTTCATCTGATGGTTACCTCGGCAACATGAGTGGAGCACTGGAGAAGCCGTAGACTCTAATGTAGGTGAAGGTAGGAAACTGTATGAACCAATTTGTCCACTCCATCATTGCTGCCTTGGTAGTTGATGAAATGCGTATGTGTAACTCATTATCCAGGTCTCGCACTGTATGCATCAGGAAAGCCTCGTTTACCCTCTTGTAATGGTGTGATGACTCTATGAACTCTAGCTGAGGGTAGTAATTGTAAACATGTTGTACATTCAGAGACCCCACAATATTCAACCCTCTGAATTTGCCTTGGAAGGCCACTAGGTTGACAAGGTAGGAGATCATGTGGAACTCGTGAATTTGGAAGTATTCAATTATTTGTTCATGAAGGCTATCACTGATTAAGGTTGACCAATCATAGAATTTTGTCTTCTTCATGATATGAGGTATAACATAGAACATCCAGGGCTGGAATTTTGTAGCATCCTCTTGACCAGTGATCCGGTTGAATAGGGTGATCATTATAGCAATTTCATCTTTGAATTCCCCTTGCCCGATGTTCTTTGGCAAAGTTTTATGTTTTTTTTTCATCCACTTTTGTGCAATCTTCTTGTTGTATTTCTCCTTATGCATGTCCCATATCCTTTCACATTCTTCCTTGGAGATAGTTACACTTTTAGGCCAAGGTGGTATTGAGAAGCATTTTTCAATCATGTTTGGTTTAAGGCTACAAATCATCTTTCTAATCCTGTTGAATCTCCCCAAGTCGTCCGGTGCTGAACACTTATTCTAGCTGAATTCTAATTCCCGGAACTCTACCTCAAATAGAATGGTTTTGCTGCAAGTGGTCACGGGAGTGACAAGGTGCGACCACAGCGTTGCGCATCTTCGATGCTTACAGGTGAATAGGTTTAATCTGGTAAAGTCGGGTCCTTCGGACAACAAGTGAAGTGTGATACTACGGTTTTGATTCTTTAATTCAGGGGAGTGTGCGTCATGAACAGAGCCTTGGAAGATTATTTGTAAACTAAATATTCCGGACAAGTTTGCTCAAAGACTTTTTAAATTTAGCTTGCTGGTTTTTCTTCTTCAAACGGATGATTTTTTTCAAAAAAATTTTGAGATATGGGTTGTGTTCAAAATTTCATTACAAGAAAACCCAGATCGTCCGTTTTTGAAAATTTTAAGTGTTGACTGAAAAAGCAGCAAACCCTAATTTCTACAAATTTTCTTGAAAAAAGTTGGCATCTGGGTTTTGTGTAGAATCACATTTGAGATGAACCCAGTTGATCAGATGTAGAAAATACTAAGGGCTGATTGAAAAAGCAGCCAACCCTAGAATTTGAAATTTTCCTGAAAAAGCTATGACCTGGGTTTTGTTCAGAAGTATGTTTTAGAAGGACCCAAATGATCAAAATCTTGAAAATTTTGATGATTCCTTGGACATGCATGAAAAAAGCAGCTGCTGCAACTTGAAAATTTTCTTCAAAAATTATTCAGAATCATGAGCTGAGATGACCCAAATCGCTGAAAATTGAAAACCTTGACCTCCTTCAAAGAATTGATGTTCTAGATGAAAAAAGCATGAAAAAGCAAGCTCCTCTATGTGCTGGTCTGAAAATTATGAAGAAATTTGAAAAATCGGCAAGATTGAGCTCTTCAATCTTGAAAAGAAAAATTCTTTATGTTTTCTCTTCTCTCCCTTGGACGCCACCTGCAAAA
The DNA here is from genome assembly GCA_007258455.2 of Sequoia sempervirens. Taxonomy (NCBI): domain Eukaryota; kingdom Viridiplantae; phylum Streptophyta; class Pinopsida; order Cupressales; family Cupressaceae; genus Sequoia; species Sequoia sempervirens. Next base: position 2,435 of record VDFB02107085.1, read on the forward strand.
ATTATGAAGAAATGGAAAGCAAAGACATCTTAAATAAGTTTTAGGCTTGAGGAAATCTGCTTTCTTTTGCTTTAAGTCCTTCAAACCCTAGCCTGAGCTTGTGCATTGAACTTAGATGTTTTTCCTCTTCATAAAATTTTGAAAATTTAAAAAATTTGGCTAAGGCATGGCTTCTTGGGCGCCCTTCTTGGCTAGAGGTGCCTATCTTCTTCAAACTTAGTCATTTTTCAGACAATTTCAATTTTTTCTTGACCCCAGTTTGAATTTGATTTTCGGCTTCCAGATTGATACTATGGACGAGTTGAATGATTCATCACAGAGCTTGATCAAATCTAGCGAGATTATCCTAGAGGCAACTTTGGCTAAAAACTTCATTTTAACCTTCAAAATCATGGGCGCCCATCTACTCCTAGGGCGCCCAACTTTACCAGTGTCAGCCAATTTTTATGTTCTCCAAGTTTTTGCTTGTTTCCCTTGATCTTCTTATGAATTCTCAATTCCGGGAGCTAGATTGATCCGATCGGTTGACTATCAAATTCACTGGATAGCTGAGAAGATGCTAAGGGGGGTCTCCTGGGAGCTGCATCTCCTGAAAGTTGAATTTTGGGGGTCAAAATCTTGGGCACCCCTGGCTAGCTGGGGCGCCCAACTCCTCCAAAGTTAGAATTTATTCTATGTTTTTCACCTTGCTTTTGACTTTTGATGTTTTGCTCATGTTTCTCCCTCTGTTCTGCCTTCAATATCTAATGATTGCCAACTCCAACAAATGTGCTAATGGTTTCATTGGAAAGCTGCTTCAAATCTGAGGAAGTCATGCTAGAGATGTCGACTGCAAATTCATCCATTTAGGCCTCCAAAAGCTTGGGCGCCTGTCTCCTTCTGGGGCGCCCAATTCCTCCAAACTTAGCCATTTTTACAAGATTTTCATTCTTCAAACTTGAACCTTCATGTTATTCCTTCAGCTTGATCTAGATTTTCCAGTGATTAACAAGTCTAATGATTTGACGGAGACATCCACTATGAAGCTAGCAGGATCCTAAAGACAATGAGCATATCTGCAAACCCTAATTGTTGGATTAGGTCCTCCAAAAGGCTGGGCGCCCCTAGCCACCTAGGGCGCCCAGAGTTCCCAGACTTAGAATATTTTCTAATATTTTCATGGTTTGCATTTTGTTTCTTGGTTGGACCTCTCTATTTGACCTCGAATTCTAGATGATTGGTTGATCTGATGACTGCGCCGTCGGACTCACTGCGGGGCTGAGAAGAATCTGAGCAACATTGTCTAGGAGCACAAACCCTAATTTCATCATTTGATGCCCTGAAAAGTTGAGCGCCTATCTCTTCCTGGGGCGCCCATGGCTGGCAGAGTTAGTTTTTATTTTGCAAACTTCAACTTCCTCCTCTTGACGTGTTTTTCGTGACCGCACCAACGTAGAATAAAGTCGCCAACGGCTACCCTATTCTCTCTTGATCAAAGTATCCAGCATGCTAAGATTGCAAGAAAGTTCATGCGTTCAACTCCAAGGTTCTTTCAGTGCGAATAGGCTCAGTTGGCTCAATGTGATTTGCTGGTATTTCAAGGGGACTTACGGAATTGTTCAACAACGGAGAAAGGAATTCAAATGCTCGAAAGATTTGTCAATAAAGTTCTTGTTTGAGAAGGTACTGAATGTAAATAGTGTAGGGTTAAGAAGGCTCTAATTTACTCTAAGGTGTGGGACATGGCGATCAATTCTCACGAGCTTCAACCAAGCTCTGCTTTGCCTCGCTTCAGACAGCCTCCACAGAATCGGTGCAATCTTCAAAGGTAGCTCAGGTGTTCAGATCACAACTTAGCATGAAAATACCATCTAGCGACACATATAAGCATACTCATCGAGGATCGAGGAAGTTAAGTACCACGATATTCGATTGACCACACAAAGGCGCATTCACCATCGGCCCGAACACACTAGTGGTATGGATAGGCGAAATTGCTTAGATCAAACACCACATTCCACAATTACTATCTTCTATTTGCATGAAATGAAACTTATTCTACTTTAAGTCACTACTTGAATCAGAAGGACGAAGAAACCTTGCTAGCTACTCACAACAAAGACGAAGTTCACCATCAATGAAAAACTCTTTTTGTTAAGGTGTTCACAACAATTTCTTACAAAGTTTTAAGGAAAAACTTTTCCTTCTTCTTCAACTTCTCTATCAATCTATGCTAAACTACTTCTAAGTTGTCTCTCCATTCTAACTTCTACTCTAATTCTACTGTCTAATCAATGTCTCATGAATGTACAAATGAAGGGGGACTCCCCCTTATATAGTTGGCCAAGTCCAACAGACGGCTCAGATTACAATTGGCTGGATGGCCCAGATTGTGCCACCTCAGCCCTAAACAAGATTCGCCCTAAAAACCGCCACCAAGAGGAGTGGGGTAATAAATGAGCCATTAATGTCCACCATCCTTCTAGAAGATTCCAGCCTTGAAACGCGTTCACACTATTCTTGATTTTCTTCTTGACGTTGTTCTTCAACTTTGCTCGAGCTTCCATTCTTTCCTCCATCTTGAGTTTTGAAAACATTTCTTCTCTGTCACTAAGTCTCAACACTTAGCCATTTTCTTGCAACTTTCCTTCCTTCGAGGTTGAAATGTCATCTTGGATCACTTAAGTCATCACCGCTTGGTTTCGACGTTCCTCCTGCAAAACAAGCAAGGAGAAGAGCATTAAAACACTTCATAATATAAATTCAACTTACTTACCCGATTTTCATGCTTTAACTTCCAAGGTCATCGTCTTCACTAGCCAACTTCGTGTTCAAATTCTTCATGCCTTAGCCAAATTTTCATATTATCATTCATCCTCTTTAGGGCGCATCTGGAGACTTGAGCTTCCATTTTCATTTCACAAGCCGAGGCGTTCACTCTGGCTCAAGAAAATTGTTTTCATCAGGGACTCGATCAAAAACCGTCTAGGTGATCATTTTCAAATTCATCCGCCAAGGCATTTTTAACATATTTTATCCCTGCCTTAGAAAAAAATTCAAACTTTTACTTAGGAAATTCATTATTCCAGTGCCCATCAAAATCTCCATCCTGAAAGCCTTGGCAAAGTGCAGAGGACCTTGAAATCCACTCCTTGTCGAAGATCTCCAATACCCAGAAGAAAATTTTCTCTAGAACTTGTCGAATTCATGGGTATACAACGAATGGGTTCATTTAATTTTTTCAATTTTGAACCTTAGAAAAATAATTTCTCATCAAATTTATTTCATTTCTTCACTCTTGAGCATATTTCTTTGCTCTGACTTGAAATTTCTTATTGACCCTGTGCGGCTGGCATCTTCTAACTTCATCTCTGGCAATTTCATCCAAATTTCATACTTCCATGTCCAGGCGTGATTTTCCCCTAAGGAAGGAATTTAAATATTAACACTTGGAAAATACTTCATCATTTCATGTCCCAGTCTAGGCGCCATCAAGGGTCTAACTTTCAATTTCATACCATCTAGCCACAATAATCTCAACACATCCTCCTTTTTAGTCCAGGCGCATTTAAGCCTTCATGCCTTCACTTTGCCTTACAAAAATTTCAAATCCTCCTCTTTCAAGTTTGGGCGCATTTACCCAGGCAAGCATCTAGTTTCATTTCCTTAGAAGAATTTTCAAGTCCCACTTAATCTTGGGCGCATATAGAGGTCTCAGCTGTCACTTTTCACCATTTAGAAATATCTTTGATCACTCACCTTGATGCTTTGGGAACATATACTACCCTGAACTTCCATTTTCCATCACTTAGAAATTTTGCTAACCTTTTCTCCAGCCTCTCCACAAGTCAAGGCGCATTCAAGGTCTTCAACTTTTAATTTAGAACACTTAGAAACTTTTACCACCACTCCTCCACCTCAAGGGCGCATTTTGCTAGTCAAGCTTCCACTTTGAAACACTTAGAATATTCTCAGGCCACCTTCCCAATCTTGAAGCATTTTGTGTCGGAACACGGGTGGTTCTCAAGATAAACCTAAGCCCGATATTCTGTTGTTTTTTGCACATTTTGGTTTTTTGTGTTTTTGATGAATTTTTGCAAATAAACTAGAGCTGCGATTTTCACTAATAAATGCTAAAAAATTCTAAATAAATTCTATGATATGAAATAGGCGTGGAAAATGCTCAAACATCATAGGCGCATCCTTTATTTAAAGTTCCAGAGCATTTACAATAAGAAATATGACAAATAGCTTTGAATACAAATTTATTTCAGAAAAAACCTGATTTCCTTTTTGCAGCCGCCTGGAAGAAAGATGAAGGTGTACGGCCCAACAAGACACTGAGTCTCTGATCTCCAAAATCAATGCTGAGGCCCTGAAGACCCTAGGCGCACAAGGTACAATTGCCAGATGCTGAAAACCCAATGTAATTCCCTCTTGAAATGAAAAGTACGGCCTGCTGGTACAGGAAAGTACGGCCCAACAGCAAGAAGAAAATGGTACGGCTTTATTGGTATTAGTGCCAAAACTCAGTAAAAACGCCTCTGTAAAGTCGCCTCAATAGATAGATGGAAATCTTCTGATAATCCCTGAATGAATCAATCAATGTGCCCAATCTGTGATCCCTGTGTGAAATCACCAAGTGCAAGCTTCAACTGGTATTGCACAGCCTCAGTCTGCTTGATCTCTGAAGAGTTTTCGTTCTCCAGAAACGTTCGTCTGCCAGAAACCCTAAGGTTTGCAAACTCCGATGCTCAGAGCAAAAGACAAATTAGAATAACATTTCATAATGGTTCGATTTGTCTTGACTGCAAAATATATATCCTCTTCAATAAAATTCGACCCAATGCTCTTTTTTTAATAATCATTTAATAAAATGATTAAATTCGTCTTTTCAAGACTTAGGAGAATTCTATTTAATAATTGGCGCTTATTTTAATGAATAATAAATATTCATTAAATCAAAAATCAATACTTTATTATAAAGTATATTAAATACTTTATAACAGGCCAAATTAATTAAATAATTTAATATTTCAATAAAGTGACTTTAATATAAAGTCAAATTATTAAATATTTAATAATGCATTAAATATCCCTTATTCCTCCGTTTGATCATCAAACTGCTGAACTGGATCGATTCTGAGCTGAAAGGTTGAACCAGGTGCCCTGCCCGAAATAGCAGCTTCCGCCTGACCTAACTTTCTAAAAATAGAAAGTTCCTGAAAAAGCTCTCTGGAAGATTCTGCGAAGGCCCAACTGACACAAGCGCAAAGCTGGAGCTACCAAACAGCGAGTAAGCCTCAGGGTGATCCCTCTGCACACCACTGTCGACCCTCTGAGGATCGAAATTATATGAGCTAACTCCTGGAGCAAAGCGGTGTCGGCTAAAAGCGAGGGACATGGCTTGAGTTTCATAGGGGGAGCTTCTATTTTCTCACACTTAGAAAAAAATCTTCAACTCATCCTCTTTGCTGGGCACAAATCCATGGGATGCACTTCCAATATTTATGCCTTAGAAACTTTTAACCACCCTTTCTTAAGCTGGGCGCATATGAATGTGTGAGGTTTCAATTTAGACACTTAGAAAAAATTTACTCTCCCCTCAACTTCTAGGCGCATGTGAGGGGGTCTCCTTCAACTTTTGAACATTTAGTATATTTTCCACCCATTTCAACTTCAAAGGCGCATTTGGTGTGGGCAACTTCTAGTTTTCAATGTCATCTCCCCAAGCCTAGGCGCATTTAGCCCTTGGAGCATCAAATTTAGAACACTTAGAAATTCTCCAGCTCACCCTCTTCTCCCTAAGGCGCATTTTGGACCCCTTACTTCCAATTTTCGAAACTTAGAACATTTTGAAGTCTCCTCCAAAGTTGGGCGCATTTCACCCCTTCTACTCCAAGTTTCAACACTTAGTGAAATTTATCTTTACCTTGGGTGCTAATAACCCCTTGTGCTTCAAGTTTCAAGTACTTAGAAAATTTTCCTACCATCTCCTTCCTCAAAGGCGCATTTTCACATGTCTACTTCCAATTTAAGTGACTTAGTCAAATTTCCATTACCTCCTCCTCCTTGGGCGCTTTTGGGGGGTCAAGCTTCCAATTTTGCAGACTTAGAATTTTTTAGAGCTTCAATCTTCTCCCAAGGGCGCATTTTGAGTAGGCAACTTCAAGTTTCTAACACTTAGAAGATTTTAACCCTCATTCTTTCCTCAAGGGCGCATTTTCATGGGTGAGCATCAAGTTTTAATGCCTAAGTAAAATTTTCATCCTTTTGCAAGCTAAGTGCGCATTTTGACCTGTGAGCTTCCATTTTTCCAGACTTAGAAAATTTTCAAGGCTCTTGCCAACTTGAGGGCGCATATCATCCTGTGAGCTTCCATTTTCAATGCCTTCACTAAATTTCCTGCCTCATCTTCAACTTCTCATGGTGCATTTGGCCTGTGAACTTCAAATTTCAAGTGCTTAGAGAATTTCCACCAACCTTCAGCTTTTAAAGGCGTGCTTCATTGGATGGACTCGAAAATTTATCAATTTCAGTGAATTTTATGCTCTTTGCCTGATTTAGGGCAACTCGATCATGCTAACCCTAATTTGCTATTTTTAGAAAGTTTGTCAACTTTGCACTTCAAGCTAATTTCAAGCTCCAAAAAGGCTAGATTTTGCTTTGTTCTGAACCTTGGGATGTGTTTGTGCCACTGATGCCTGATATCTGTCTGTACCTGCTATTTTAGCAACTTACTAAAAATAGTAACTGCTCAAAATGTCTTCAAATCTCACGTGCTGAATGCCTGAAATGTGGTGGTCGTGGCTGGATGCTGCTTTTGCATGATTGCCTTGTCCTGCCCTTGAATTTAGGAAACCCTAATTTCTCTGTACCAACCTGCTAAAAATAGTAAGTGTCCGATTTTCCATCCTCTGCAACTCCGTTTGATCTGAAATTGACGCCATAGGGTCTTCATCACTTGCTTGACCTGTACCTGCCGATGCCTTGCGCTGACCTGCTATTTATAGCATGTTTCTAGAGGTGGCTTACTATTTATAGTAGCTTGCTTTATGCAAGAGACTTCCACTGCTCCGATTGACTTGAAATTCGAATGATGTGCTCCTCACCACGTGACCTGTTTGCTGACATCGGCGCATGCAACTGATTTGCTATTTTTAGCCTGTTTCCAAAATGACTTACTATAAATAGTAAGTGCTCCGTTTGTCTTCAAATTTTACCAGCAGATAGCTTGAAGGATGTTGATCATGGTGGTTTACACCAGTTTTTGAAAATTAGGCTTTTCGCCTCTTTTGGTCCGGAAACCCTAATTTGACTAGCATGCATATCAAATGACCCAGCCGTTTGTCCTGCGTTTTTGTTGTATTCTGCGATCGGTTAGAGTCAGGGGGCTGACCCGTCCGAATGTATCTGCTAAAATAGTAAGGATTCTTTGAAGGAGTGATTATCTCTGTTTGCATATGTATCATCGCGAAGCTCTCCGAAAAACCCACAAGGAATGTCACGGACATGCAAAGAAATCGACATGCAAACCTAAAATAGCCCGAGGAAGGCTGAATTAGAAAGTTGTTATCTTGCTTTGCATGTCACACCATCGTGAAGATCTCTGAAAATCAAAAGAATCTCCAGTTATGCGAAAAACTCGCATATGGGCAGGAAATCTACTGCGGAAGGCTATCTTTGCTAAAAATAGTAAGTTGTCCGTTTTAGCTCAAATTTTGCACTCGAGCAGCTTGACGTGTTCTGAACGCAGTGTGACTGTTAAAACTTTGAGAAATGCTGGGAGAACACCCCAAATTGCACACTTACTAAAAATAGTAAGTCGTCGGAATCTAATGAAATTTCAGTGGAAACCTGCTGGAAGCATACTAACAACAATGTTAGTCTCAAATTTCAAGTTATTCACTTCATTTGACTTCAAGTTGGCTGGAAAATTCAAAACCCTAATTTTTCAGACTTGGCCAAAAGTTCAATTCAAGCTCAAAGATGGGCACATCCCCAGAAAGACAGACGACAGAAAATAGAGACAACAACAAAACGACCGAAAAGCAAAGCCACAATTAGGGGGTCCCCATTTGCATTGGGGCGATGTGTGAAAAAGGTCACAACACCTCCTTCATTTGACGTGCTTGCTTTTGCCTTGCTTGAGGACAAGCAATCTTTGAGAAGTGAGGACTATCTCTTCCTGGGGCGCCCATGGCTGGCAGAGTTAGTTTTTATTTTGCAAACTAAAACTTCCTCCTTCGTTTGACGTGCTTGCCTTTGCCTTGCTTGAGGACAAGCAATCTTTGAGAAGTGAGGACTATAATGTCCCCATTTTTGGGTTCTCTTGCATTGCAGTTGACTCTAACCTTCTTGGTGTGTGCCAACCTTATCAGAGGGGTTATTTGATGTTACCAGTGAGCTCCAATGATCTAAGGGACTCTGATGGTGCTTTTCAATGTTATTTCCAACTTCTGGTGTGTTCTCCAAGAATCTTGAAGAGAGCGTCTATTTATAGTAAGTCACCTGGTCGGGTCCATTTATCACCATTCATTATCGGTATAACTCCTTCGTAGTCAGTTTTTTATTCTAATGCATTTCAACCATTTCCGCAATTTGGATGTAATATTGAGTTATATTTAAATAATTTTACTAAGGTTGTTATTTTAATTAAAATATTTTAATGGGCACCTTAATGTTATAGCTCATTGGAACCGAGATGGAAAGCTTTAATTTTCGGGACACTGATAAAGTGACTTTGGGTGCTAAGAATAATTAAATAATGAAATAAAGCACTTTTCAAGGATATAAGGCTTATTTAATTAATGAAGTGATTTTATATTGTGTTTTCTAGAAAGTTCCCAAAAAATGTTATAAAAGGAGTTTTGTGAGCTCATGTAATGAGCCTTCCTAGTTCTGACCTCGAACGCTAATTCCAAGCTCATGCAATATCGTCAAACACTTTGCATGTAACCTCAAAGCTTGCAGGTTTATAGTTTCGGTCTGATTTTACTTGATTGCTTGTATTGATAACAATTGGTCTATATGCTGGAAATAACACTTGAATTTGTCTATGTAGTGAACTAGATGCAATACATAAAATTTCATATGCAAAGAATGTACTTCCAGCAAGTAGGCATTATATCAAACAATTGTCATGCATCCTAATATAGCATTCAAATGACCATTCATTGATGTATGATTCTCCAATGATGAAATCCTTATTGAAAATGAAACCTCCAAATACAAAGCTAACATGAGACGCCAGGACTCTTGGCTTTACATCCAATGCAAATTTATAATCAGGTCTGATATACAATAAACACCTACAGCAGCAGCCATACAATGACAAATATTATCATGCAACTACTCAAATCTACAAAGGAACCTAATGGATGAAGTCGCCCTTTGATGGAGATGATAAATCAAGCAATATCCAAGCAATGTAAGCCTTTGCAGCCCCAAGTCGACTCTCTTTACCAGCCGCCCCTGTTCTGACCTGAATCTTCAATAATAAATTAATGTGGCCCTTCATGATTCCCAATCACTCCAAAATTCATTGCCATGCATCAAGGAGTGAAGCGCCCAAATGCCCATGAAAAATCAATGCCTCCATAGCTTGGTATGAGTGAAATTGTGGGGTTTCTATCTACTGCATTATGACTGTAACATGCTGACAGCAGTGCCTTCATTCATTGCTTCCAAGAATGTAATATGCAGCTTCAAGACAATATTGAATTCCTCTAAGTGCTTCAATAAGCTGATATGTAATCTCTTTCACCAAATTTGTCCCAAGGCCATTAAGTTTGCAATGAGCACAAGATTGGACTTCTGAAGTAAAGCCCACAATCGGCAATAATTCAGCTGATATCTCACAGCCTCAAAATTGCTCAACCAATTAGGGTTTTCGTCCCCAAAGGTTCTCCAATGGCTAAATCCCTAGCTGGCTTCTCCACCACCACAAGTCTTCAATTCAAATAACAATTCCTGGATGCCAAAAAATGAGCTCTTAAGTTCCTTTTATTCTTTTCTTGTGAGAGCTCAAACACTTTCCTTGCCAATGTGGGATAAAAGATATATTTCCCACTTTAATTTTTTCACTTAAAGCATTTTATAAAATTAGAGTGACTTTATTACCATAAAGTTACATTATAACTTTATAATAACATTTAAATATTTTAATTATTCCTTAGTCACTTTAAAAATCACTTAAATGAGGGTCATGGCCCCATTGCACATTATAATTGCACTTTATATTTAATTATTAAAATAACATAAATCCATAAATACTCATTATTTCTCGATTCCATCTGAACAAAGGAGTTAACTACTGCATCCACTACGCATCCAACTGCCTTACTAAAAATAGTAAGGGTCCCTCTCTATCAACCACTAATTTACTATAAATAGTAAATCCCTCATTATCTGATCAAACCAATGGTGTAAAGGATTGGCACTGCAAATGAAGCCTATCCAGGTGCCCTGCTATAGATAGAAACCCTGACTGACTTGAAATAGTCACTTACTATAAATAGTAAGTGTGCCAAACTGAGTCCAACGAAGGTCAAACCTGAACTCTCACTGATCACTGGAGGCAAAGCCATACCGAATACTGCCAAATAAGACCCCCTAACCATCTGCTCTAGCCTACAAGGGTCAGGAATAGGCTAAACCATCCACAATCGTGGTCACACTAAAAAGGGGACATTACAGCTCATTTGCATTATTCTGGATATTGTTTATTTCCCTTTGGAGATTTGTGCCTATGGCCAAATTTCTCACTGAAGGGACGAAAACCCAATGGATTTCTTGATGGACAAAAACCCGAAAGGTAGTGCGATTCCAGCCAAGGATTGATGATGTGCTAAAGATTTGGGATTTGGGGACAAAAACCCTCGGATTCCATTTGACCAATTTCATACAAAAATCGCCTTTGTGCTGAATGATTGCAAAAAGGGTTTCAAACAGAACGATTTATCTATATGGGTTTTACAGGTTGTTAGGTGTGTTGGTACGAAGTTATTTAATTTACAGACAAATATACA
>VDFB02107086.1:0-38823 GCA_007258455.2 Sequoia sempervirens
TCTGCGGGGTGCATTATCGTCTTGATAGGTTTCCCACCACTAGAATCTGTAGAGGCATTACACTCCTCCATTGGACACAAAGTGTAATGATTCTTGACCATCAAACCAACTTCAAATGGCTCTTTTGCGTCCATTCTTCTCTTCAAATTAGTCTATTCTTTATTCATTCTTTCTTCTAGAACTCTCTTGATCACTCTTTCTCTTAAAAACACTCCTACACTCACTTGAAGCATCACCACCTCCATTAAAGCTACAAGTTGTACTTTTGGTGGCTCAGCCTCTTTGTTGTTGTGGCAACATTAGCTTTGGAAAGCTTGAAATATCGCTCCTTCCTCCATTTTCCTTGAGAGCACATGGTTGAGAAGGTGATATCCTTATGTTTTCATTCACTTTGCATTATCGTATTGATATTGTAGCATATTGTGTTTTCTTATCGCTTGGTATTTCTATTTCTACGTACTCTCCTTTATCATATTTCTACAATCATTGTTATTTGGCTGTCCATGGAGGTGGAAACACAAAAGTGGGGAACTGACTGAGGGAGTACTCTAAACATAGCCCCAACATTTTCTCGTTCTTCTATGTGCAGGTTGTTCGTCAAGTGAATTTCTTAAGGACCTCAACTCGCAAGTTTGAAGGTCCATTTCTACCACCTTTCTCTTGTCAAATTCTAACTTAGTATTGTTAAATTATTCTTCTTATTGTGTTGTTATTTCTACATTTTCCATTTCTTTTGTAGCATAAAACCTCGTTGGTCAATTTGTTAGTTAATTTTTAAGCATTCCTATCTGCACTTTACGCTTTCTATCCATATGAATGCCACTGCCCCACTGAGATGCTAACACTGCACTAGAGTTTGTATCCTACGTTGTCATCCTCGGGTAATGAGCTACTTAAGTTGTAGACTGAACCCTAGGATTTGACTTGTTTAACCCCTTGAGTCATTTGGGTTAGCAAAAGGACAATGAACGACTAGGTGTCCTACCTTTTCAGCCCCTTAAACCTTAAACATTTTTAAATCATTCATCTAGCTTGAGTTTTATTACCTGAGTAGCTTGTTGTTTGGGGCCCTCCTGTGACCTAGGGTCTTGAGCAATTAGTCCCCCTCCTCTATATTTTGGTGAACCTAATGTGAAAAATAGAGTGTTTGTTTCCTTGTGTTGGGATTCCTCCTCTCGTATCTTGTGTGGGTTTCAAACTTGAGGGTTGTGAAACTTTATGAGCTTTACAACTTAATCTACAAATTTTAGGTACATTGTGTGAAGGAGTGTGCAACATCGATGCCTAGGGATAGATTTCTTAAAAGGTCACTACTGGTTTCACTTCTCAAGATATGGTATTAGGGAGAGAAACAAGTTTCTTTGATGAGACCACTTGTTCCCCTACTCCTCCCACTTCTCCTACAACCCCACCTTTGCATGAGGATGATGCTCTTGATATCCCCATAGAGCACCTCCTTGCTCTAGATATGAGGCTTGTGGATCTTGCACATCATTTGGAGGAAGGACAACATATTCCTAGGGATGTTAGGCTTGTTAACCAAGTGAGATACATGGTAAACAAAGATTGAACAGGCTCTCAATTCCTCTGGGGCCTTATAGATATAATGGAAGCATATGTCCCTTCATATAGTTCTAGATCAGGCATTACCTGAGGCCCTAGAAGTGAAACCTCTGAAAGACAGATAGGTGTTTTGATGCCAATGACATCGGTGTACATGAATGAGACAGGTCCTTCTATCAACACCACCCCTGTACCGAAAGCTCCTCCAACCATCAAGGTAAACAAGGTCCCTTTGGGATTTAGTGTCGTTCCTTCTAGTTCTAGTGGTACTAACTATAGTGTAGAAAATTACACTCCCTTCTTGGAGATGGTACAATTTCACACTTAGTTAGGACCTATTTTAGTTCCCTTACATTGATGACCCTTTAAATCATCATTAATAGGCCCCTAAGACCCTTTATTTTAGATCCCAAGGGTTATTTCGACTGAAATCTCGACAAAATCAACAAATGCATTCAATTTTCTAAACTCCCAACATTTTCTCACCTCAAAAAACTAGGGTGGGACTCATAAGCCACCTTGGGGTATGTGCAGGATCATGATGGGCCAAAAAGTGGCGATATGATGGGTATGTGTAGGGTATGTGGTTGACGACTCTTTTTTTACCCAAAATTGATTAAACGAAAAGGGTTTTTAAAGGAGATTCTCAACTTTCCACCTATATAAATTATGCTATAATTTGAATTTAATAAATAATTATTTTTCATTTTCTATTTGGTGTGACTAAAGTCTTTGATTGATAGGGCGATTAAAAAAACGTCCATAACTTTCAAACAATATCACATTTTTGGTTGGAAACGTAATGTCACATTCTATGCTTTGTATGCTATAGGATTAAAGAAAAAATTAATTTCGTAAGTTTTGACCAAGTTAAGGTGGTTGAACATATATGAGTTTTTATATTTTTAAAAGTTGTGAAAAAAAACATAATTAATTATTGCCGGAAAAAATTACAAAAAATATGCATACATCCATGCATGAGTCTCTGTATCTAAATCTTATAAAAATATTATCATTTTATTGTGGTTGGGGTCAGAAGCAAACACCTACTTCTTATTTTTCCATGAAATTTAAGTACTATTGCATTGAAATTTCAATTTTCACCAAATAGGTTTTTTCTTTTTTTAAATAAACCTAGTAGTTTAGAATCTACATTCAATTTGCTATAGATTCTATTCTTACATATTTTGAAATAATATAGATAAATTATTCAAATTTTTATGTCAGGTTGCCTAACTCTGATTTTTATAATTTTTTGCCACTTAAGGGCCTGTTTTTTCCATGATGATCCTACACATACCCCTTGGGCATATAAGTCCCCCTAGGTGGGACCAATATGCCACAAGTGGCGTATGAGTCCTAGGTGGCCCCTTTTTAGGGCTTGAGCAAGAAATTAAGGTTTTTAATTTAAATTTTTCATTAATGTCCACATTTGGGATCTAATAAATGGTAAATTAGATGAAGTTCCTATATAAACAAGGTTTCAAATCACTATTTTCATCTAGAAAATAAATTCAAGGCCTAAGCATTCATGATATCAACTTGAGCACTCAAGCATTTTTTCACAAGAGCATTCAAGAGCAAGGAGAACATAAATTTGAAGCCTTGGAGCAACATTATAGTGTTTTTGCAGGTCTTCAAGCTCACTTTCAATTCAAGATCTAGCATTGTTAAGGATTGGTGATGGTTTCCTATGGAGAATCATGATGGATTCTAGGTTGGGGAGATGCAACTAGCCATCAAACCAAGCCTTATGACTTGTTTCCTAAGTGATTCCATCCTCTATTATCATTCTAATTTCTACCTAAAGGAAGATACATGCATTATTATGGATTATTAGGGTGATTAGAGATCTCCCAAAGTGAGTCATCATCTACATGTTTCATTCATGCATCTTATTCTAGTATATTAGAATAGGGTTTCATTTCATTTTAGATCTCCTAATCTTAGACACACTTAAGACTTAGAAACACTTAAGATTAGGGCTTGCACTCATATTCCCTTTTAAGATCTATTATTTCTATCAAGGTTTAACTACCAAACTAGGGGTTTGAACGAGGCAAACCCCCCATAAGCAAATCAACACTCTATTCTATTTTGTGGGCTTTTTAACAATTTCAGATCCGAAAATCAACTTTGGAAGGAAGAGAAGAGATAGGAGAAAAGACTCAAATCTTAATTTTTTGAAAAAGAAAAACAAGAATGATATGCCACTTGTGGTGTATGAGTCCTGGTATAACACTTTTTCCATAATTCAGAGGGTTCAGACTTACCACTATGAAATTCTAGTTTCTTCCTAGAAACCCTAAACTAAGACTAAATCACCCCTACTGGCATATCAGTCCCAATCTGCATTAAAAGTCAGCATTTTCAACCTTTTAGACATTAATTCAAGCCTCTTTAGTTTCTAGGTGCACCTCTATTTATCTCCAGTTTTTTGTTCTAATTTTGGTTTATTTTTTAGGTCGTATACTTGAATTTGCATGTCATTTACATTTCTCATCTTTCCAAGCCTTTGAATGGTGGTGAACCACCTTTTAATCTTTAATCACATCCTAGGAAACCTTATTGTAGATCTATTTCCCTCATTTTGTCCCTAGATTGAGATCTCTAAGGTTTCCTTGAATGAACTAGAGTGAAATAGGTCCTAAATCCGAGTTCCACCTCCTAATAGGTGGAACAATATTTCCCTAGGTTTCACTAACCCTTGAGGAAATGCTAACTCTAGTGGTGGGAACCCTAGCCAAATGGAGGTGGTGGTTTTGGCAGTTCTGGTGGCTTTGGTGGTGGTGGTGGTGGCAGCTCCACTGGTCATGTTTCATCGTATGACCCAGTTTTGAATGCTTTGCTACAAAACATGGGTTAAATGCAAAATCAGCTGGTGAACCTATCCTAGGCCACCTCCTAGCTGATCTTTCAACCTTTTTTCCCTCATAGTCCTCTTTCAATAGTGATTTTGAACACTCCCTTTCCCGAGGGGATGAAAATTCCTAAATTTGAGAAGTATGGTGGTAAGAGAGACCCACAAGCACATGTGTCGACATTCAACTTGATGTGTATGGAATTATTTCACCATGATACCTTGATAGCCAAGTTATTTCCTCAACCTCTCAAGGATACAACACTAGAGTGGTATTGTTCCTTGCCTAATAACTCCATTTTCTCATTTGATCATCTTGTGAATTAGCTTCTTCGATAATTCTGAGCGAACATTGGGGGATCCTCCTCACACTCCCATCCCAAGGGAAGGCTTATTGTGTTGATTTATGGTAAAGGAAAATCTATTGCAAATGAAGTTTTTGTGTCTAGTGACAAAGGCCTCAAATGTAATAGATAGTTCACAAAGTTATCTAAATCTTATTCCTTTATCTTGAAAAATTTATTCAAGGTTAAATTGATAACCTTACTAGATCCTTGAACCCTTATTGAGCCCTAAACTGATTGGTATGAAAAAAATGCATTCTACTAGTACCTTCGGATCCATGGACATGATACCAAATGAGGTATGTGCCTGTGTCATGAGATACCTGGGATCACATCGACGATGATACTATCCGCCTTGATGGAAAAAAACGGAATATGAATAAATCCATGATGAAAGCTAATAGTGAGTTGTAGATTTACACAGACCCTTCTCTGTCACACTTTGTGAACTTGATTGTTGAGCCTTTGAAACTTTCTAAGGAAGTCCTTCCAAAGTACATCAATACGGTCTTGTTTACTCATATTTTCTCGACTCAACCTACAACCAATTCACTAGATTTAACCTTTACATTGTAGGATGTTCCCATGAATGGGAAGCCTTCTCCTCTGTACATTCCCGCTTTCCTCAATGGAAACATTGTGACTGGGGTCCTGGTGGACCCTACGAGTCATTTGAATGTGATCACAGAGGAGACGTTGCTTTTAAATTTTCTTCATAAGGACGAATATGAGAAGACGAAAAGCACCATAAATACCCACAATGGAATCTCACTTGTTCCCCTTGGTTTTATCTCTCTTTCATTCTTGGTAGGTACCAAGGTTGTGAATACTATTTTTGACATTATGCCAGAGTTGGACTTGTTTAGAGTGAAGCTAGGCATCCCATGGCTAGTTTCCATAAACACATTTCCTTTTGTGATCCATAAATATTTGAAGTTCTCTCATGAGGGCTTTCTACATGTTGTGCGCAACACCAGGTATAAGTTGATGGTGTCGCATGGTTTGTAGATTATTTTTGGCCTGCCTCGGTCAGTCTGCTCCCTCCAAGGATGAACTTGTTGTATTCTACTTATGTTAAATACAATACTGGGGGCATAGTACCAAAAGTGACCTACCCTCCTTCCTCCTATGCTATTTCAATTAAAGGCTCTATGATCATGCAGTAGCAGGCTGCTTCTTACTCACAAAAGGGGAAGGGGGAGATCACTCACACCAATAAGCCTTCTTCTCCCTCTGTATCTATTGTTACATCTACTTTCACCTCTTGCCCTATTGTGGCACCTTTGGATTTTGCCTCCATGCATCTCATGGGGAGTCTGATGGTGCCCACTTGACAAAAGGCCAAGCATTCTAGGTGTTCAAACTTCCTATCTTCACCATGGTGTCTCACCCCATTCTCTATGGTAAGGGGAAGGGTCCCTGTGGAGCTACCTCTATGTCTTGACCTTCATGGTCTCCTATTGCTCCTACCCCTTGAGCGGTGAATTGGAAGAGGCCTGTCGTAAAGGTGCTTGAGTATGATTTTCCACCTATTTCAATACTACTCATGTGCTTCCTGCTCTTTCTCCTATCTAAGAGGCTTTCCTTCCACCAATCATGGTTGTGGAGGAAATTCCTATGGTGAAATAGGATCCTCTTGCTCCTTCTCAAGCAACGAGTTCTAGTTCCCAGAGCCGAAGAAATCAGCTTCCATGTGAGCGTAAGTGTTGAAGTAAGGCTCTGGCTGTTGAGAAATCTACCTCACAGAAGGTAGGACAGGAGCCAACAACTCTTGTTTCAACATCTCCTGTTGTGCCCCCCTCTTCTACTTCTACTTTGGTTCCTGTCACCTCAATCTTGCTTCAAACTCCTCCCACGAATGTTGATGAACCTCACCCTAAAAGGGTGTAGGTGTTCATCACTCCCTTGATTGAGCCTCCTCTTCTAATGTCCCTCCTAGAAATCCCTCTATTTCCTTAGCTCATGGACATGCCAAACACCACAGTGGTGTCCGTTGTGACCTTTTCCTCTTCCTCCTCGTCTTCCACTTCCTCTATGGGGATTTTGCATCCTCTGATGAAGTGTACGTTAGAGGATGAACTTGCTTCCAGTGGAAGTCAAAAGAAGGGATCATGCCTAAGAGAGAGAGGGTTTTGCTTTGGCTTGCACCATCCTTTTGACAGAGGTAGCCCCCCCATCTCTTGAGTTTCTCACCGTCTCTCTTGACAAGATTGATGGTGGATCTTGGGCACCTCCATCTCTCATTTAGTTAACACATGTCACTTCTATCAAGTGCATGTTTAACTCAATTGATGATGTATTGGATCTATTGGTGATCTTTGTGAGATCAATGATGTTTACCTCGCAAGATTTGAGTGAAGAAGACCTCGAGGGGCCCTCTTCCTTATCTCTTGTTACAAGAGAGTCAGAGGGTGCACCTCTTGCTATCCCACCCTTGTTGGCTCATTTTCCTTCCCCTTACAATGATCTAGATTGGGAGAATGATGACCTACTGCTTGATGAAGACTAGGGGATCACCTCTTCTTTACCTGTAGCTTAGGTTTGTGTATGTATTGTGTTTTCCCCATGCTTTTTTTTTATGTATTACTAGAGGACCCTTGTCACCATTTTCGGTGCTTGGATACATGAGTGTATTATGTCGTAAAATTCTTAAATGTGTTCCATCATTCTTCTAGTTGTTGTGCCTTGATTTTCAACAATTGGAGACAATGCAAAGTGTTGGGGGCATTTGGGCCTCCCTTCCATGTTGACCATTTTTTAATTTTTTTAATTTTGTTTTCACGTACCCTTCTTCACAATCTAATATAGTAAGGGATTGATGACAGTTCATTTATATATTATATTATATCTATCTATCTATATCTGTGAGTAGTTATGACCCTTAATTATTAGATCCCCTTGTCTCTTGATTTCTTCGTCTCTATTTTTGTTCATTCTTTATCTTTCTCTCTTCTTTGATTTCTTTGTGATGTTGTGGTGCCTATGTGTCATCCCTCACATGTGAAACAACATTTCCACGTTTACCCCTATTATGTATCACGGGCCACAACATTACCTTCTTCTCTCTCCTTAGGATGTCACGTGCTTGCAACCTAAACACACACCATCCTAAGGGGGCTACCATGCTTCTTTGATTTTCAACAAGGTGTATTCTATGGCCAACAAATCACTTCCTGAAAATATATCATTTTTCAAAAAATGCATTCGGGTGATCCCACAATACTAGTTTACAATTTCGTTGAGGAAGGAAAATTGAAAAAATTCTCCCATGAATTTTTTTTTGGTTTTTAGGGGTTCACACGAACTGGGGGTTCATATGAACCCTAAATGGGTTCGCTTGAACCCCCCTTTGAGCGAACCTTATTTAATGATGGGACCCACCTTTTGGAAAAAAATTAAATGGAAGACAAAGGGAAATTTTTAAAAAATGGGGGTTCACTCGAACCCCCCTTTGATCTAACCCACATTCACTCGGGGGGGTTCGAGAAAACCCCCCTTTTTCCCCCTTCTCCCCTCTTCTACCAAATATCTGCAAAAAAATGCCTTTGAAGCTCAGTTGAGGATGAAAATGGAGGAGACTTCACATACCCAACTAGATGATGGTAGTCCTTGGAACGAGCTATCCATCGAATATAATTTTAATATATTTTAGTTTTATTATATATATATTTTAGTTTGATTAAACATAGGTTTTCACCGAAAATTAAGCTCTTTGTTCTACAGATTATCAATTTTTTTTTGAAAAATATCAGTGCTAGATATTGATGTCCTTGATCCAACAAAAAAAAGATTTTTGATACATACAAAAAAAGTTATGTTTTAGCCAGTAAATCATGTCTAAATTGTAATTGGTTTGACTTTGAAACTTAATTAAGAAAAAAATATTCAATTTAATGCTATGAAACCAATTCCATGCACTAGATATCATAGTTATGAATCTAGATTAAAAAATAATAGAATTTTATCCTTCATAGAAGAAAAGTTATGTGTTAGCCAGTAACGTCACTCTTTAAAAGGGGTGTTTACTATTAAAAACTATTTTTCGAAGGATATGGAAAAAGAAGTGCAATCTAATTCCAAAAAAATTGAAAAAAATATATATCTAGAATCTATAGAAAAAAATGTCACAAATCACTAGTTTGCATCATCTTCAAATTCCTCATGGTTTAGCTGCTAAAGGTGCCCAAAAGTGAAGATTTAGTTAAAAAAAATCAATTCAATGTCTAGTTTGGCCAAAAATTGTAAACCAGTATTGTGGGATCACCCATTCTTCAACAAGGACCCCTAACATAATTTTTTTTTTCAAAACAGATTCGTAGAGAAAGAATCTAAAAACTTTCCTTCGAGAAGGGAGTATTTTTTCTGATGAAAAAGTCTAAAAACTTGCCCTTGCAAGGGAGTATTCTTTCCTTTGGATTCCTTGACGAAAGAGATCTGTCAAAAGGATTCCTTGACACTACAATTGTTTGTGAAAAATGATACATTTTTCAAATAGAGCATCCTTGAGTGGAACCCTTTTATTTTGAAGGGTTCCTGAGGGACCCCTTTGAAAGCTTCCCTTCAATTTCTTGTTTTGAGATGTGAATATTTGTCTATCTGCATGACTTTTACTATCTAACATGTTTTTTCTAAGTATTAACATGTTGCTTTGCATGATTGAGCATATGTTAAGTTGCTTTTCAACCAAGTTTGGAGGACCGAGCAGCTTGTCAAGCTTACCTTACAATACTGAACACCTGTAAGGGCCAATTAGACTCTTTGAAGCCTTTCACATCTATCCCTCCTTAGGCCCAAGCACCTATGGTGCCTCCTTTCTAGGATTAAGCACCTATAAAGCATTTTCATTTAGCAGGATTGAGCACCTGTAGAACCTTTGTTCACCTTCTGCAGGATCGAGCACCTGTGGGACCAACTATGTAGGACCAAGAACTTACAAAGCCTTTTGTTCAACTTCTGCAGGACCGAGCACCTACATCACTTTTGTTCAAATTTCCTCAAGACCAAGTATATGTGGAACAATCTCTCTCATTCTCTTGTGCCTAAGTATTTCAGATTGCAGTTTGCTTCCTCGATGGTTTAGGTATACATTCATCAGCTTTCTCTCTACTTTATAGTGCATTCACTAACACTTATGCTCGCTAAAGTGGGGGGAAAATGTAATGGTGTGAATTTGCACCCCTAGGAAAATTCCACATTTACACTACCTCCTACCTTAGGGAATTAAATCAGATAATGCAATCCTTATTTTTGACATCTCTCCTTGTCCACTTGGCAGTTGTTTTGCGTGTCGGTGGGGGATATTCTATTTGGGATGCTAGCGTGACACACAAACATCTACATGACATGCTACCATCCCAACAAGATTCTCGCCTTTGTAATTCATAGAGGCATTACTCTCCTCCATTGGACACGAAGTGTAATTCTTCTTTCCCCTCAGACTAACTTCAAACGACCCTTTTTCCTCCATTCTTCTCAAATTAGTCTATTCTTCATTCATTCTCTCTTCTAGAACTCTCTTGGTCACTCTTTCTCTTAGAAACATTGCTACACTCACTTCAAGCATCACCACCTCCATTGAAGTTGTAAGTTGTGCTTTTGGTGGCTCATCCTCTTCGTTGTTGTGGAAACGTTGCCTTTAGAAATCTTGCAAGCTTACTCCTTCCTTCATTTTCCTTGAGAGTATGTGGTTGAGAAGGTGATATCCTTCCATTTTCACCCACTTTGCATTATTGTATTGATATTGTAACATATTGTGTTTGCTTATTTCTTGGCATTTCTATTTCTACGTACTCTCCTTTATAATATTTCTACAATCATTGCTATCTAGTTGTTTATGGAGGTGGAAACACTAAAGAGGAGGAATAGATGAGGCAATCCTTTAAAGACATCCCCAACATTTTCTCATTCTTCTAGGTGTAGGTTGTTCGTGAAGTGAAGCTCTTAAAGACCTCAACTCACGAGTTCAAAGGTCCATTTCTACCACTTTTCTCTTGTTAAATTCTAGTTTAGTATTGTTAAAGTATTCTTTTTGTTGTGATGTTATTTTTGCATTTTCCATCTTTGTCATAGTATGAAACCTCGTTGGTCAATTTTTTTGTTAATTTATGAGTGTTTCCATTTCCATTTTACTCTTTCTATCCGTACAAACGCTAACACCCCTCTGAGGCGCTAGCACACTATGTTGTCCAGTCTGTATCCTATGCTGTCATCCTCAGGTAGTGAGTTGCTTAAGTTGCAAACTAAACACTGGGATTTGACTTGTTTGACCCCCTGAGACATTTGGGTTAGTAGAAGGAAAGTGATAGACCAATTATCCTACACTTGTATAGAAATAACAATAAACTACTGAAAAACTAGTAAAAATTGCTTATAAATGACCAAACTTGGTCACATGACCATTAGTAGTTTATTGCTAGTCATTTATAATGTGACCGGATTGATGACTAAACCATTTTTAGTCATTTATTGGTTGTTTTGATTGATATATTTGGTAGTATATTTAGTCATTGATTGCTATAATCTGGTCACTTATTTAGTCATTTTTTATTCACTGATATATTTAGTCATTGATTGTTGTAATCTAATCACTTATTTAGTCATTTTTATTCATTGATTTTTGTCTATTGGTAGTGTATTTAGTCATTAATTTTAATCATCATTTGATCAATTTGGTAGTATATTTAGTCATTTTTATTTCACAGGTCATATATTTAGTCATATTTATTCACTATTCACTTATTTTTGTCAATTGATAGTATATTTAGTCATTTTATTTCATAGGTCATATATTTAGTCATATTTTTTCATTGTTCACTAATTTCTATCAATTGGTAGTATATTTAGTCAATTTAATTATTAATTGACATCAATTAGTAGTATATTTAGTAATTTTAATTGACTGATATTTGAGGATTTAAACATAAAACACAGAAATACACATCAATCATCAATTGCACACAATAAGACAACCATTGAGAAGGAAAAATTGATGAACTTTATTAATAAAAAAAGGTGTTCTATTTACAACTTAGAAATAGAGTATTACAATTTTTATTTTTCAGTCACAAGACTGAAAATATAAGTTACAATATTGCACAAAAATGACTGCAAGAAAGAAACTTCTCCAAAAAACTTCTACAATGATGGAAATGCATGCTTAGAGCCCTTCAATGTGAGCACGTGTCCCTTTCATCTCTTAAAATTTCTACAACGTGGGCAATCTTCCTAGAGCAAGTTGTAACGTGTAGAATCCAAGAAGTAGATTGTTGATTGTGTCTCATATATATGAAGTTGTCTCCTTCAATGTAGTGAACAATAACCCAACTAGAATCTTTCCTCCTTTATATGCAACATGCCATCTGATATGAGCAAAAAGGATTTCCTTTTCCACCATGAATGAAGCAATGCCTCAATACAACCAACAAAATTACTATTAGTCTCAATTCAAAAAGAATAAAAGTGCATTGTATATTGCAAGTTTACAAAAGTAAGTCCAAACACAACAAAAAGATAAATTAATTAAAAAATTGTAGCAAACAGATCACATCCACAAACATGGGAGAGCTATACAAAATTGGAGAAATTGGCTTGGCAAATGAAGACAACAGGGTGACTTTTACTTAATACTGTGGAATAGAAGAAAAACTAATCATTTATCTGCCACCATAGTGAAAAGTTAGCAATTACATTTGGTTTGTTAAACATGGCCCTTGGTACAACTATTACAGTTGTTAAGAACCTTCGAGTATGTTCTGATTTTCACACTGCATCTAAATTCATCTCCAAGATTGTTGCAAGATAAATTGTTCTAAGAGATGTGAACCGTTTCCATCATTTAAGAAAGGACAATGTTCTTGTGGAGAATATTGGTGATGCTAAAAGAAACAATCTGAAAAATAGGCTTGAACTATAATGATGTGCGCTATATCAGATATCCTTTAATAACAAAGGGACATCCATCAAAGCATAATAGTAGGGATTTTTTTGTCATATGTTGTAGTTACAAGTGCCCTACTAGACATACATGAAAATGTGGAAGCATAGACAAGGAAAGCGAACCGTTTCAAAAAATGCTTGAAGGAAATGTGATATCATGGAATGTCGTGATTGAAGGATATGTTAAAAATGGGTTTTTCTGAAAAGTCCTTAGAAAATTTTAAGACAATGCGACTAGTGGGTGTAAATCCCAACTCCTCAACCTTTGAAAGCATCCTTCCTGCCTATGTGTGAATTGGAGCTTTGGATGAGGATATGAACATCCATCAAAAGCATATTTGGAAGTGATTTTTTATCAGATATTGTAGTTGCAAGTTGCACTTTGGATCACCAAAGCCTTCACAAAACCTTCTACACAACCACTGCAACACTGTAATGCTATTGTTGGTCCTTCGCGGTGATGTGGGGAAAGCTCCCCGCATCACCGCAAAGGACCAACAACAACCTTGTAGTGTTGTGGTGGCCACCACAACACTGCACAATTGTTGTTGGGCCTTCGCGGTGTTACGGGAAAGATCCCTACAACACTGTGAAGGTCCAACAACAGTCGTGTAGTGTTGTGGTGGTTGTGCAAAAGGTTTTTTGAAGGCTTTGTTGATCTGAAGTGGAACTTGGAACTACAATATCAGATAAAAATCCACTTCCAAATATGCTTATTCCTTAATGATAAATAATCACTCATATAGTTCCAGTTAGTTGGAAGAAAACTAGGAGATAACATGAGTGCTCGATTAGCAATAAAAATATTGAAAGCACCTTCCTTGAATGTTGGTTTTGCATTTTGTGTTACAAGAAGTTAGATTCTATGGATATCAAGTCTCAAAATTCTGCTCTTAAACTATACCTTGTGACATTGAACATGCTACATCACATTACACATTCAAGCAGAACATATGAAAATTTATTTCATTAGCAAATGAGGGGATCCTTCTCATTAGTGGGAAATCTATTGTAAAGATCCCACAAATATTGATACAGGCTCTTTAGGAGTGATCTAGGAAAATTGAGAGAAAGGTTTCCAGCCTTTCAAGGTTCTTGTTGTGTGAATATTATTGTAAATGTGTATTTTGAAACTCTGGCAAAAAAGATGCTATGTATATAATCATAAAGATGTCAATGTGTATTTTGAAGTAGCTTATGGTATTTTGTATAGGTGCAAACATTCTTTGTAAGGCTTAGTTTTGGGTGGGCACAAACATTTCATGGCATACCTTCTTCCTAATTGTGGGAAACCATTAGAAAGACACATTTAGGCTACAAAATATAGGGCACATATACTCCCAGTCATTGCTTCTTTGGGTGGCATGAAATTAGGTGGATATCATGGAATAGAGTACATTATATGCTATCTTATGTACCAAGGAAACTTGTGTCAAGATCTGAGCAGATAAATGATTCTTTTACTATCAAAATATTATACCTTCCATTCTCACTATGTATCTACTATCATACCTCTCACTAACAATGTTATATTTACTAACACTGTTATCTTACTGCCTCTGCAAAAGAGCTCCATTTCACGGAATCTTGACTATATATCATGCACAACAAAACTTTACAAGTGCAATAAGACGTTTGTAAGACGAAATATGAATTCATTGAAACATTACTATCTAAGCAACATTATATCTTCAAATGGAGGAGCACTGTAACTATGACTAAGAAAATATTGTGTAGGCATTGTTAGCATTGATAAATGAAGAAGATAACACATTGAATGAAGTGACTGGGATCACTTAAAGGAATATCATTGTTAAAGAGTTTCAAACTGTGAATTGTCCTCTGTTCTATAGGACTGAGAAAGCAAGAACACTATCAAAAAATGATCGAATCATAACAAATAGTCCAAAAACAATGCAAGTTGCTATCAAATGGTGACAAAAATCTATCCTCTAAGTAATTTGCACATGGTGATTGAGAACACACTGAGTAAGAAGTAAAAGAGCACTAGATCATAGCATTGCAAAATGGTCATGAGTTATGCAATGAATCTCACTATTCCTTTTATCACAAAGGAGATCAAGATAATAACCAACATATTGATGTGCATAGAGAATGCTTATGGAGTGCAAAATTCCTTACAAAGAAATTACCACAATAGAGTTTGAGGTGAACTACACCTGCTATTTTATGCTAATATGGATATGTTCAAACCTATAGTTAATTGTTGTAGCATAATAGATAGGCTAAATAGTTGTTCATATAGCATTATTTCAAATTCAAAATTGCTATATACCTTATTCTAGGAGAAAATCACAGGGGGAGTCTATACATAAGACACCATTGTTTCAAATTCAAAATTGTTGGCTCTTTTACAATTGTTTGCTTCATTTATTTGATCTAAGACAACTTGTTGTATAAAAGATGCTCTCAAAATCATAGTAAAATCCTTTATTCTGGGAAGATTGTTCAGAATCTTCGCATCATAACAATGAACAAAAGCATCAGTCATTAACCTAAACTTTGCAACAGTTTCATCAAATTCTACTTTTCCACTCTCTTTTCCATTCTAAATTTTATTTCCAATTTCATCCATGAAGAACTTCCTCAGCCTGTAGATCATGTTGTTAGCCATAACTTTACTAGGTGTTGAGGATAGCTTTAAGTTTTTACCCAAGCATCAATTGATAAAATTCATCCTTACCAGATACAATGTGTTGGAAAGCTCTTTGAAGTTATTCTGGAAAAGAGTTCCTGAGAGTATAATGCGTAGTTTTGAAATAACCTTTTTGCATGAATTCCATATCTTTCATTGGCTATTTCGAGCTTGATGACCTTCATCAAGAATGAGTAGACCTGTGCTCTCTAAAAGCAATTTTCCTAAAGAGGCTAAGCATATTGGAAAATTACTTTTAGAGAGCCCAGGTCTACTCGTTCTTGATGGAGGTAAGGCTGAATTTTGTCAATTGTTGCTTGGGTAAAAACTCAAAGCTATCCTTGACACATGGTAAAGTTATGGCTAACAACAGGATCTACAGGCTGAGGAAGTTCTACATGGATGAAATTGGGAATAAAATTTAGAATGGAAAAGAGAGTGGAAAAGTATAATTTGATGAAACTCTTGCAAAGTTCAGGTTAAGGACTAATGCTTTTGTTCATTGTTATGATGGGAAGATTTTGAACAGTCTTCCAGGAATAAAGGATTTTACTATGATTTTGAGAGAATCTTTTATACAACAGGTTGTCGTAGATCAAATAAATGAAGCATACAATTATGAAAGAACCATCAATTTTGAATTTGAAACCAAGGCGTCTTATGTATAGAATCCCCCTATGATTTGCTCCAAGAATAAGGTATAACAATTTTGAATTAGAAAAAATGGTATATGGACAATTAGCTATATGTTATGCTACAACAGTTGACTATAGACTCATCTATAAAAGACTCCTTTCATTTTCTTCTTAAGAATCTTAGAAAATCTAGAATTTGCATACTTTCGTGCTGTTGAGATAAATTTTTCTTCTTAGTTTTTCTAGTGTAGTCTTAAGCTTGTCATTGCAGATTAAAATTTGAGGGCCATCATCACATAAAGTGAAATGGAGAAGAGGTACGAAGGTCATTCAATAGGTGCATAAAGTGGTATAATTGTTTCATTTTTATTAAACATGCTTTCATTGTTCTTTGTAGTTGATTAGTACTTTAATGTTACTAATTTGAATCTATATTAATCTATTTATATGAAATTCCTAATGACATAATCCATATGTAAAAGATACTCTCTATAACTATAATAAATAGGACAAGTACCATGAAGCTAAAGGAAAATCAAGAAGTAGGGACAGTTACTATAACCAATGGATAATGACAAAATTTTATGAGGATAGTTAGCTCATACATGATAGTAAATATGACCTTAGTCATAGTTGAATCTAGCATAAGTGGATGCCAAGTAATTGCATTGAGATTGATCTCATTGAAATAGGATAGTCATGGTTATCAATATTTATAAGACATGAAAGGATAGAGCACAATTATGTTGAAGACTTTTAAACTGCCATCTTCATATATGAATGATAGTCATGAAAGATCAATCATGAAGGATTCATGGGATAATTATAGCCACATGACAATGGGTGATAAGGGAGATCTAAAACACTTGTTTATTTAGGTAGAAAAGGATGGATAAAAAGAAAGAGAAGCTATAGTCATGATAATTTAGATAAAGAAAACATGCAATGCTAGGTTACTTTTGAACACCCACATCAAACCCTAATCAAACCCCTAGTAGATTGTAAATGGCTAAGGACGAAAACCTATTGGCCAAAGAAGCAATTCTCACCCATAGGTTGTGGCTGAATTTTAATGGTGGTTGACATTGGTGATATCAAGATAGTAAAACATACATATTTCCATAAATATTTGTCATTATTTTCCTTACAAAGATATACATATTTCCATTCATAACCAGAAAAACTCCTCATAACCAGTAAAACCCATTGACACTTCAACAATGAGACAACTGTCATGTCTTGAAAATATCATGGCCTGTGATCTTCTCAAAAGATCTACATTGTGATATGAAAGTATCACCTACGAAGGTGTTTTTTTTCCTAATAAGAGATTTGACTTCCTAGTTTGGGTTTATGACAGGAATAAAACCTTCATGAGGAGACAAGCAATCTCTTCCTCAAAACTTCATACAAAACTAAAAACCCTAACAACATAGAGTATACCTGGCAAGATGTGAGGATGAAGGCTTCCAAGAAAACCTCAAATATTACTCAATGTGGGCATGATCTATCCTTAAAACCTTGGACAATCTCCTCGTGAATGCAACGTGTCTTCAAACGCTTGTGAATCTTTGTAGTGTGGATGAATTTGAAGCCAACAAAGAAATGTTTCTTCAGATCAAACTCAACATGCCTTTATCCCAACTCTTCTCAATAATGTGGATAAATGCTAGTGCAACCAACTACTGGTTCTACGGCATGCCGTCGAAAAATCTTTGGACTTCTTCCAACTAGCAAACTAAAAAGCCCTAACCTTCCTTTTGTTATATGGCTCAATGGACACAAGGAATGAAAATTATCTTTTTAATTGTTTGGCACCCAAAAAAAAACTTAGTCAAAATTCTCTTTTTCATTGTTTGGTGCCTAAAAAATACTTAGTCTTTCACTAATATCTTCTTTTTTTACCCGATGATCAAATTAGTCATTTATTTAGTCATTTATAGCTATGTTGCAAAAAATGACTAGAATTTAATCATTTTTAGTTGTTGTGACTAAAATTTTTAGTCATGTAGTCATTTATTTTCTAAATTCTACTAGTGCTACCTTTTTGGCCCCTTAAACCTTAAACCTTTCTAAATCATTCATCTAGCTTGAGGTAGACTAGGGCATCCTATTGTTTAGAGCCCTCCCAGGACCTGGGGTCTTAAGCATCTTGTCCCCCTCCTCTACAGTAACATTGGTTTCATATATATTTTTTTACTTTTAAATAGTCTATAAACTCTGTCATGTGTAACACTAGATCCATTAAAGAAAGATGAAAAATGTGTATCTATTTATGACTAGACCCCTTGAAGAAAAATGAATCAAAGGAGGTACCTAGATAAAGATTCATAGATACAAAAGAAAATCTATCATCATAGGTACAATATCACATGGGAAAAAATCACTAGTTACACATGAAGATCAAATAACTAAGTCACTATCATAGGTCATAAAAGATGTATCAAAAAGCATAGCCACATAAAAAGTGAGCATGATAAGGAGGGGGAGATTATATCTATGATGAAATAATGTGGACGATGATATGGCAAAGGGTATTTAATCCTATATTGTAAAATAATAAAATAGACATACATATATAAAGACATGAAAATATAAACTTGAAGGCCAAAGAAAGGGTGGATATGCTAGCTAAAATATAGAAGATATAAGTAAGAACCAAATCCTAAAATGAGAAATAGAATTGGTTAATGAATTAAAAATGTGAAAATGGAAGACCAAATCTTAATATAACATGCAAAATTAGAAAAATGTAGATTTAAAAACCTGATAGTGATGAGAAACTCTTGGAAGAGAACTAGCTCTTCAAGTCTTAGATGGGTTAACTAATATGAAGGAAAATAATCCTTTATAAATCTTAATCAAGGCCAATACAATCAAATGTATATTAATAAGTACACATTGTCCTGGATTAATAAATGATAAGTTGTAAGTATACATAAATATGAATAAAATGCAAGGTGAACAAGCATAATGAGCAGCACAAGAAAAGTGGTTATAAAATATACTCTCCTCAAATATGCTAAAGAGTTACTTGTGGTATGGTACATTAATGGTTAAGAAAGGTAGAGATAAGTCAAGAAGATTTCTAGCCAAAGTTGTTGGCACTAGAATCAAGTAAAAATGTGATATTGAAGTGTCAAATATAGTCTAGACCAAAAATAAAAGAAAATATGCATGCCTAGAATGTATATTATTAAGATTGCTCATTCTGCCTTCTTACCTTGTACCCCTTGATGCTAGTCACTTCTTATTCTTTGTCTATTGCTTTGTATGGATATACTTTTTTTAAACATCTATAACTATAAGATTGAATAATTTATATATTAAAGAGAAAGGTTTTTAATAAAAAATTAATATAGATTGAGTTTGGCCTCAAAATAGGTTCCTATATAAACTCTATTGATATGTTGATTTTGACAAATATTGGATGAGTTGAGAATCTCTATATATGAATAACTCATTGTATGTTCATTATATTGATGATTAAATATTCATTACTATCATTTATTTGTGGAAAACCCTAAATCTTAGGCTTTTAGTATTATTAATAATTTAACTTGATAAATTGTACTTTTTATAAATGAAAACATTGCTTTTCAAAAAGACCCTAAAAGTATAGAGTTATAAAATAACCAAGATCTATATAACAAAGTCAACAAGAAAATAAACCTGACTAAGAACGATCATTTAATTCATGCTCTAAATTCACATTATAAGGGAAATACAAGATCCAAGAATAATGGTACCCATGGAACAATCTTACATGGCTTTAAGGAGAGGATCTTTAGAGTTCATTAACATAAGATATCAAAACATCATAAGTTTCATCAAGAGCTACCAAATTTGTAATAATATTATTGAGAGACAAAAGTGACCCTTAATAATTCATCAACATCATTTCTTGTCTTTGTAAATAAAAAACATTGCTAAAGTTAACTCTATCATTAAGTCTTATCCTTATCTTTCTTCTCCATGTAAATTTTTTTTAAATAAATTACTAGAGTTAACTCTATCATCATGTCCTGTCCTTCTCTTTAATTATCAATGCTAGAATTTCCCAAATCCAATAGCTTTTGAGTCAAGGGATACAAGTTATTTGACAAATGAGCTTGATTATAGTTCATAGATTTTTTTTTGTATATTAAGCGAACGAGAGTTGTGATTGAAATGACCCATATTTTGTGGCTATTTTATGAATATAGAATCATCAAAAGAAAGTTTTGTTTTTCCTTTCATCCTAAACAAATAATTTAGGAGATGACTATTACCATTTGCAAATGGCAAACTATGATCCAACTTAATGGTTGTATCAATATTGATATTGTTAGTTATCAACACTCCAAAAATAGGATGAACAATTTATTCAATCTAAATTAGATTTAAGGGATAATAGGATTCACAAATACTATAATAAAGTCTCAATAGGGGGTTAGCCCTATGGTTAAAGTCATCCCTTGTAAGTAGGTTCTTGGATGCTGGGTTTCCAATTCCTTTGATTAAAAAAAGAGAAAAGAATCATTAATATTATAAAACCTCATTAGTACGATGTAGAGAATGAGAGTTATTGAGGGGAAATTTTAGTGTAAACATTTATTTTTATTAAATACATTGAGGAGAAATTTCATTTCATTCTCACATAATTTTATTATCTCTATGAAGAAATGAGTGCACAAGATGCACATGAACATAAACATGGAAGACATTTTAAAATAAAATGGAGTCTCAATAGAAACTAAAGTAACATTAAAAATTGAATAAATAACAACTCGTACAAATCTTGCATTGTAATTCTAAAATTTCAATAATCTAATTTTTCACTAACAAAGAACAAATTAAAAATCTGTAAAAAAAATAATAATTTATGTTTAACATGAAGAGGTAAAATTTCTATTGAGTAAACTTTTATCTTTGATTGAAATTTTTAACAACTTTGGATGTGACAACTTTAGTTAAGCTCCCTCTAATAATCTATTCATTGCAAACTATTCTTTCTATAAACTCTGAAGTCCAGTGATGAATCTTTAGTCATTGTCATCAATAATGGACTGGGCCACACCATCATTGGTTGTCCACCTCACCACCATTAAGAAATTCCATCAACGGAAAAAGCCAACACATTTACAGCGTCTACGGAATGCCATTTAAATACAGAAAAAAAGTCGCGTGATTCCTCGTACAGTGAGCCGGGCAAGCGCGTAAGAATAACAGTGAGCTGGGCAAGTTCGTGGAGAACGTTTTTGATTGAAAAAATCTTCAAAATAGTGACAAGTCTTTTAAGGTAGGAAAGAAGAACAGGTACATCCCCTCTAAATGAAATGAGAAAACTTTCACATATATTGGGCAGATCGTTTGCATAAGTCTATCTTTGTCACCTCCTATCTAACTGAGAGGAAATGGAAATGGCAGACAAGAATTCTCAAGGCATGAGTGTCAAGCTTCTGTTTAGCAAGAGAACCAGGAAAATAATTTATGCAGAGGCTGAAAAGGATTTTGTGGACTTGCTTTTGAGCTTTCTCGCAATGCCACTAGGGTCGGTGATAAAATCACTTTCAGCATCAGGAAGCTCAAAGGAAGTTGGCTCTGTTACCAGTCTATATGTTGCTCTGGAAAAGCTTCCCGCGCAGTACATTAATGGCGACAAATCTAAGCTGCTAGAACCAAAACTTGTGTCAAAATGCTCCTGCCAAGATCTTCCGACTGATGGTACTGGAAGATCATTCTATGTCTGTAGAAAAGCTCGTCCCGATAAACATAACACACACTCTGTTAGCGCCACCCCTAATGAAATCTGTGCATGTGGGCTTGCTCTGAACTGCCCTGTAGTGTTCCCCGCCAAAGCCTGTCAAAGCAGCAGCCAAGATACAGATGGGGGAAGTAGCGAGGGTTATGTGAAAGAAAGTGTTACGTTTATAATAACAGATGACCTGAACATAACACCCAGTTCGACAGTCGCAAGTATTAGGTTTCTGAATCAGCTCGATGTGAAAGATCTAAGTGAAATAGAGGAGAAGACTGCGAGCGTTGGTGCAGATAAGGTGGGTTTTTAAGTTTTTCTTTTGTCTACCTCTGTCAGGAAGATTTGGATGTAATATCTATTCAAGTTTTCAATTTAATTTGCTTGAAAACAACAATTGTTGCAGGTTGTGGAGCTGCTCTGGGCTTCGTTGGTTTCAACTACGCCTTTAAATGATGTTTTCTCTTCTGTTGTTCCTAAGCTTGGTAGACCAAGGAGGGATTCAAGTTAAAAATTGTCGGAGGCCCTGGAGCTGCAATGGGCTTAGTTGATTTCAATGGCGCCTTCAAATGATGTTTTCTCTCCTGCAGTTGCTCCAGACATTTTGCCAGATGTTTTTGTGTATACAGCTTTTTTCCAGAAATTATGAAAGTATTGACTGGGTTAAAGATATATGGTGTGTATAAACGTTTACCAAAATACACCAGGTTAAGTTTCTACATAATTTTGTTTTGAATAGATACCCAGAAAACTGTTGATAACTGATTCCTTTTATTCATGCCCTGCTGCATGTTGACCGATGCATGTAACGCCTCCTATTGTTAGTTTGCTTCAGATTTTTGAAAATGTTTTACTCTGCGATATATCTGTGTAACGAGCTCTGTTTTTTTGGCTTTGCTCTGTTTTTTTGAAAACATAAAATATATAACTTTCTGATGCTGTTTGTTATTAATTTTTTTCTGAGTTAATATTTTTTTAGCTTTCTGTTGTCTGCTGTTATCTTTTTAACTCCCTCGGTTCAGGAATTAGGCTAGTTTTTAGTTTTTACAAAAAATTGTGACAAAAATTATGACAATATAAAATGTTTTTCCCAAATATTTTTTAGGGTTCGAATTTATAAGTTACTGAACACTTTTTAAAAATGATTTTTCTAAGATGTTTTTATAAATATTTTTTAAATATGGATAAATAGTGATTGTGAAAATCTTTAAGTTTTTAAACTGTTTTTTCAAAGTAATGTGGAGATATTTTGTAGTTCTCCCACTCATTTTTCCTTACAGTGTGTTCTAATATCTGAGTTTCAATTTTAAATGATTTATGTTGATATTTATGATGTTTACAATCATCTACCAAAATATATCAAATTAAGTCTTTATATGATTTTGTTTTGGATAGCTGCCCAGAAAACCTTAAGATGTCAAAATCTATGGGAAAATGAAAATGACTTTTTCAAATATTTTCTGAGTAATGAATTTATAAACTATTAAACACTGCTTTTAAATGATTTCTCTAAGGCATTTTTATAAATTAAACTATTCTTTTAAGTTCATTAATCTACTTTTTCAAAGTAATCATGTGGAGATGTTGTGTAGTTCTCCTGACAAATTTTGCTATACAGATGTGTTCTAATGTCTGGGTTTCAATTTTAATTGATTTATGTTGATATTTATGTTGCATACAATCACTTACCAAAATACACCAGATTAAGTTCCTACATGATTTTGTTTTGAATAGATACCCAGGAAACCTTAAAATGACAGAGACTATGAGAAAATGAAAATGTCTTTTTTAAATAGTTTTGAGGGATGAATTTATGAACTATTAAAACACTTCTTTTAAATGATTTCTCAAAGGTATTTTTATAAATTATGCAAGAATTGATATACAGTTTTTTAAAATGTGAATAAAAAATATGATTGTGAAAATCTTTTAAGTTTATTAAACTGTTCTTCAAAGTAATCATGTGGAGATGTTTTTTAAAACATCTTCAGACTCATTTTGTTATACAATTGTATTCTAATATGTAGATTTCAATTCTAATTAATTTATGTTGATATTAATTTTTCTATTGAAAAATAATTAAATACCATTATCTTTTTGTTATTGATAAATTATCTTAATTTCTATTTAATTAGATTAATACAAATAAGATTACATTATCTGAACCCAAATGATTATATTTAAACCCTACTAAAGATAACTACAGCTTGCATCAGATTGCATTAAGACAAGTTCCAAAGAACATGAATGCAAAACTTAGTTTGAATAAAATTGTCTTTATAATTGTAAAGCGTGCATGGTTGCAATGTCAGTTATCCTGTCATTTTACTCTAGTTAATTTTTTAGATGAACAAAGGAATAGTTATGTTTTTGTTGTATATGTAAAGATGAAGGGTTGGGTTGGTTGTTGGGTGATTGAAGAATTAAAAAGGTAGAAATTAAAGATTCAATATTGAAAATAGGGAAATGAGTTAGATATAATTATTTATAAATAAATTTGGAGGAAGGTTGAGATAGGATTTGAGTGGAAGGAATTTTTTTTATATTTTATAGTGAAAGAGCCATCATAATATTTTTTTCATTGGAATTTTGGAGAAGATTAAATAAATAAATGGATTACATTTTCTTGTGTCTTTTATACATAGGAAAATATTCATGTAGTCATTTACATTATATTTTTTTAATGTGAATGATATGTATTGTACTTAAACAATTTATTTGGCTTCAATGTTTTCTATCTTTTTGTGGCTACACATTTGAGATGTATTTGGATGTTAGGAGCACTATTTAGAAACTCTTGAATCCACCATGTTAAAGTTGTCTTTGTGTGTATTTATAGGTAATGTTGTTTGAACTTATTTTTTTCTCTAAAATTCAAACTATAGTCTATATTTTTTGCCCCTTTGATTACCCACCATGACAACCTTTTGTCTTTCCAATAAAAGCAACTTATGACCATTTGTTCTTGAAAATGTATAGAAATGTGCATAATACAAAATGCAACTTGGCACTACATGTTTGATATTCTTATAGAACAAATGGTGTTAGTGGGCTCTCTTCTCTTGTATAAAAAATCTACATGATAGATATTTCTCTAACATGCTTCATTTCGTAGTGTCCATACCCATAACAACTAGAAATAAGCTAGGGTGTTGTGCCAAATAAATTTAAACCCTAACTCAAGACAACAAGCTTAAATATCCTAAAGCTTCAACCTCAAACTTGGGAGCCTAAAACCTAACTCAACCTTAAACAATACAAGTTCTAAAAGACATACATAATTTCTCGATATGACCTATGCGACAAAGTCCATTAGTTTGAACTATGTACATACCCCAAGTTTATTTATAGCTATGTAGTTCTTCTAGAGGAAATTGTCTACTTTTCCTTGGAGTACACCTTATTTTATATTTTATTTAATTTTGGGATCAATGCATACTAGTGCCTTATTATTTATCAAAACATATTTAGTGCCTATTGTCCTTATTAAAGGAAATCTTAATAAAATTAATAAAACCTAGGTCTAAGTTAAGTTGAATATTCAAGAAAAAATTATAACATAGTTTATTGTGTACCCTTCTCGCCAAAGAAATGCTTGAGAAAATTAACAAAAAATGACTTTTAAGTCAAATATTCTTGAAATAATTTTTTTAATTAATTGATCAAAACATAATTTTGTGGCTATTATCCTGATTAATGGAAATCTTAAAAAAATTAATAAAACCCACATCTAAGCTAAGTTGAATATTCAAGAAAACATTATAACATAGTTTATTGTGTACCCTTCTCACCAAAGAAATGCTTGAGAAAATTAACAAAAAATGACTTTCAAGTCAAATATTTTTGAAAGAATTTTTTTAATTAATTACTTGAGTGATTCTCTTGGGGCACCAATCCTTGAATTCAAAAATTACACAATATATGATGCTCAATGTTAATTATTTTAAATTAATATTTTTTCTTTTGTACTACCATACCTAAGCATATATATACTGAGTTTTTTTTTATTAGCAATGCTTATGATTGGAAACCAAAGTCTAGTCCACCCTCCTAGATATTCCAAATTTTTTACCTCCATTGATAACAAAAAATTATCCTCACAAGGTAAACATTCCTTATTAAATGAATACAATGCTTAAAGGGATGTACTATCCAGGCTTACTTGTGCCCTTCATTATGAGAAAAAAATATCATTTCAAACTTCATTGACAACAAGAGCTATAAGATTTTTCTTAGATCAAAATTGGAGAGGGGTTGAGGGAACATCTCCCTTTTATCTTTATGGACTCATACCTTAAAAAAAAACACTTGGAATCAAATTAGCATGGGGTAATAATATTCATCATGTTGTAGGATTGATTTATTCTAGTGTTGATCATAACATTATGTGTGTTACATCATACCTTGATTACCCCCAAGACACTTTGGACTAAGATTTGGGAGATCTTTGGAGACCCTCATATCTCTCAATCCTACTATAGGTTACCTCATTCTCCTTCATGATGTAGATAATATACCATTTGATGATGATACTTTAGAGGAGCTTAAGTATATTATAAGTCTTACATGTTCTAATGGTACAAATACTTATTTTCTTGTTTTTCCTCTTCCTCTTGAGATCACATCTCTATCTTTTGTTGCTCTTGATTAGATTAGTATTGCTACATCCATGGACCTTATTTATTTAATGGACTAATACATTCATCGTATTCTAGATATAGGTACTTGGGATTCATGTATATCATATATATCATCCTTTTTTGTGGAATATTAAAGATTTGGAGGATTCATTTGAGAACATCTATCTCCTCTTTGATGAAATCCCCACCATTGCTATTATCCCATCGTCATGATCTTTGGATCTTATTATTCATTAATCTTCACAATATTATAGATTAGCATCACTTAATTTTGACATATGTATATTTAATTGTAGAGATACACATTTGGATTTGGATTTCCCATTTTTCCAAATTATATGCAATACATTCTATAATCGAGTATGTGCAGGATCATGATGGGCCGAAAAGTGGCAATATGATGGGTATGTGGCTGACGATTATTTTTTTACCCAAAATTGATGAAATTAAAAGGGTTTTTAAAGGAGATTCTCAGCTTTCCATTGATATAAATTATGCTTTACTTTGAATTTAATAAGTAATTATTATTCATTTTCTATTCAAATTATGACTAAAATCCTAATTGATAGGCTAATTGAAAAACATCTATAGCTTTCAAACGGTATCACAATTTTTGAATCCAAAACATGTGTCACATTCTATGTTTCACATACTATAGGATTTGTTGTCAATCAGATTGCACCCGAACGCTTGATTATTTAAATCTAGCAATCTGTTGAAACATGGAATGATTCTCAGGCCTGTGGGTTGCCTAATTTTGAGAATCAATCTCCAAAGAGGGCTAGTTCCCTGATAAAAACCTCCTAAAATCTAACTGACTTGGCTGGGAAAGAGATAGAAAGCTTGCTTGAATTGAAATCCTAAGCTACGAGAGGTGATTGCACCTAAATGATAATAACTTGCAATTATGACTCACAATAAACTCCTCAAAAACTCTAATCTGCACAACTTGATTTAATAATTTAATCACTTGAATGATTTAAACAGAGGCTTTGATCTTAATGCAAAATTGAGGGAAAACGAGGTTTTCACGACAAAATTTATTAATCAACTAATAAGCACAGTGCATAACCAATGAACTTAAACTAAATTGCATACAGATATGTGAAAAAGACAGAAAAAATCAGAGGTTTCAGAACTGAAACACAGTAACTCTTTGATCAAATTCTTCACAAAAATGATGCTTGAAATCTAGAAGGCAAACTTTAAAGTACTGAAACTCAAAGGAATCTTCTGCAATTACACACTTTGAACCTGTAAAAAACACTGCTATATTAATCTGAAAGCTGAGTTACAAGATAATCTTCTTTGTTGAAGGCAAAGGCAGAAAACAAGAACTGAATTGAAAAAGATAAACTTTTTCAATATATACAATGAATGCAGTTCAAAGTGCGTGAATAAGCCACTGAAAGTGATTTGAAAGTCAAAAAATGACAATTCCAAAGCGAAATATGAGCACAAGTGAAAACCCCTAAAAAAATGGCTCAAACTCATGCAAAAATGAGTTAACACAATCTTGAACTGGCAGTCATAAAGCATGTAATTGATCTGCATCTCGAACTGAACTGAAATCCTTGAAAATGTGGGCTAAAGCATGCAAAACTACCTCGTTCTTACCAACTCGCCCATGCACATTGGAACTCCATCTTCGCGTTTAAGTCTTTAGTTGAATCTGACGTGTAACTGAAGTAAAATTGAGATTTAGCTTTAAATAGCATATTTACTTGCATTTTAGATAATGAATTAATTAAATGATTTATAATGCACCATTTAATTAATTCATTTACATTATTTAATGCAATTAAATATGAAAAGAATAAAGTTAATTTAGAAAGTATATTTCTTCGCTTCATGAACTTCAAGTTCCATATATCACACTTGCGTGTATTTTGCATTTTACACTTAAACAAATATCAGCCGACTATAGATTTTTTTTTGAAATAACACTATAGTATGTAACACTATAGTCAGCTCCAATTATTTTATGAGAAAGATTGATCACATCATCATTAAGCATATCTTGGTCAATAACTCAACGTCCAGCCATAATATTAGCACAAAGCTCATTATTTGATAATGGCAACCACTTTACATATTAGTCAAGTTGACTTAAGAATTTAAAACACGGGCAAAAATAAAACATAAAGATTTTGTTTTATTCCTAAAAGACTCCATCAAAACTCACCAAGCCCGTGAGTAGAGAAGACAAGGAAAAAGAGGCGAAACCCTAATCATTTCGCATTATTCACCATGCACTTCATTTAGCTGGAGCTCTTACTGCGCCGCCTTGGTTTGCTGGGTAGGTTTTCCTGAGATTTTGCTTGAACTGGAGCTTGAAATCCACCATACTTTGTTGTCTCTGAACATTCCATGAAGATCTCCAGTGGGTAAGTCACTTTTGGCCACAATCTGGAGATTTTGTTAACATTTTCTTGATTTAAAATTGTGGCTGTATATCATTTTGATGAGTTTGCTTCTTTTCTGTCCATGCATCTTTATATTGGCTGAAAAACATCTCCATGAGAGGAACTGTGTTAAAGCTTGAAATTCTGGTGAATCTTTATTATGAATGGCCACCATGATCATGCTTATTTCCTGAGTAAAATAAATAAACCCTTCTTTATATTTTTCTCTTGTTGTATAAGCTCAAATAGAGCTCCCTCCTTGGCGCGACATGACTTCCATTGCTCTTTTCTTATGTAAATCTCCTTAAGCGCACTTAGATATGGTTAAGCATTTATTTAGACTCATGATTTTTAAAAAGCTTTGATTTGTACTTTGAAGTTTCTGTCATTGTGCATATAAATGCTTTTTTTATTTTCTTTTCCTTAGGGCATCTTTTGATAAAACTTGTTAGGCCTCCTTGGAAACCTAAAATTTGCATACCCTTCTTTGATCTTAATGCCTTTCCTGTGGACTATGTTGATCTGTACGCTTATTACTGCCATCTCTAAACCCTGACTTTATGATACTTCCCTTTACTTAAAGCTGTGATTGTCTTCTGACTGTGACTGCCATTTGATAGAACATTAAAATTGAAAGATAGCTATGCTTTTCTACAAGATTGTCATTAAGGCACATGGACTTCTTGGTCTCTCTCATGCTCAAATAGGATTAACATTGCTTTGGAAATCAGTGTTCACGACCTATGACTTCGGCTACTATGATGAATGTTCCTTATATAATGCTTTTTTCTGTTATTGTGCTTCAAAGTATGACCCTTGGAAGAAGATGAAAGCTTTAGTATGTTGTCTTGTAACATCTTTTGAGTATCCTCAAATGTATAGCAATGTGTTGTTCATTTAATGACAGCTGCTGCTCATTCTCCACAACTGTACTATTATAAATCTGTACTTGGTAAGCATATCAATGACTGGCAATAGTTGGAACTATCATTTGTTATTTAAAATCAACTGTGAATATTGTTAACCAGAACTTTCTCTTAACCTCGTTAGTAGCAGTTGAATGTTTAACTTTTCAGACTCATGATCTTTTTGATATTCTCATATGACACTTGAAACAACATGCCTGTTGGATGAATCTGTATCCTCCATACCTCTAAAATGCTGACTAAAGCAAAAATTGTTGTTTTCTGTCAAAGAGCCTGTAGAGAATTGAATTATTGCAAATATGTTCACTTGTCATTATCTTAATTCTTTTGATCAGCTGAAACTCCTGCTGATGATTTGCATTGATTATGAATTATGAGAATGCTGCTCTTCATTTGTAAGAAACAATTATCTTGCTGAATACTCTTCGTTCCCTTCAGTATAAAGGGCTCAATGCCTTATTAAAACGTGAACATAAATGAAAGGTAGAGCTGAAACAATGTATGATAAATGCAATATATCTCTAATTGTTTCCTTTGAATAATGAGCAAAAAAATTGTGCAATCTGTTTTACCATGCTGAATTAGACTTCTTGACGACAGTCTTAGATGATAATTGTTTCTGTCCTTGATTAAATAACTCTCATATATGATGTGAATATGAAGTGTCCTTAGGATATGCCAGGCTCTACCCTTGTGGGAGCCTGTTTTACTCCACATATCTGATGAAATAACCGTGAACATGATGAGCATGTTCCTGCACACTGAAACAGACATGTTAGCAAAATAAAAGAAGCTGAAAGCTTCTATTGAATTACATTTTTTCTCTTGATTTTTCAATCATCTAATGGATGCCTGATCGACTGTATCTTATATTCTTATTAGTAGCGTAGGCATATGATAGGATTTGATCGGTCATTGCTTAGAGACCATCTCTAACGTCATTTTAATCTTTCCTGCATATGCTTTTGGAGCTGGGACTGGAGTTGAAACTGGAAATGGAGCTAGAGCTGATGTCACAACCGAACCTCAACCGTCAACGATTCGTCATTCCAGGCAATGACGAATCATCTTCTACGCTATGTTTTCATTATTTTTAGTTGCATAGCATACCATTGTTTATGCATTCTTTATTTGATTGTAAAAATCCAAAAAATTTACTTCCACGGCTTGTGTGGAATTCAACATTTTTTACAAAATGAATAAAAGCATTATTATGCAAATTTTCTCAATTTTCTATTTTAAACGTTTGCACATTAAACTATGATTCATATGTAAGATGATCTCAATGATGATTAATGAATACTTAATCAGGAAAACATGAAAATTTTTGTACCTATAAATGATGAACTTCATCCAGCTCTACCTGTTTGAGCTCAGAGTGAAAAATAGGTAACAGGATTAAAAAATAAAATTTGAATTTCATGAAGTTTTGACCAAGTTAAGGTGGTTAGACATATGAGTTTTTATATTTTTTTAAAAATTGTAATAAAAAAATATAATTAATTATTTATTTGGAAAAAAATTACAAAAAATATGCATCACATTGGGACATGAGTCCTCTACTTATATCTAAAATCTTATAAAAAATATTATCATTTTATTATGGTTAGGTGGGCAGACACCTACTTCTTATTTTCCACGAAATTTAAGTACCACTACATTGAAATTTCAAATTTTCACCAAATAGATTTAAAAAAAAAAAAAAAAAAACCTAGTAGTTTAGAAACTAAATTCAATTTTCTACAGATTCTATTATTACATATTTTTGAAATAATATAGATAACTTATTTAAATTTTTATATCAAGTTTCCTAACTTTGATTTTTCTAAATTTTTTGCTACTTAAGGGCCTATTTTTTCCATGATGATCCTACACATGCCCAATCACTAGTGAATTTATTTCTTCCCAAGGGGAGAAATTTAATTTGTACTCATTAGATTATTTTTTGTCTTTTGGTAATCATCATTGGCACAAGATATACTTCTTTATGGAAAGGATTCATAGCCGCATATTTTCTCTCATATTATGGGGATCTATATTATAGTTTTATAATAGAAGTAGTCCTTGGGGGTTCATGTTGAGTCCTCTTTTCCTTATTTCACTGGTACACAATTATTTCTTTTTTCTCTCTTTTGGAGAGGATTTTTTCCCTTGCAGTTCTATCCTTGTCTATAGTTGTGAGAGATTTATTTGCTTCTACATGGGTGTCTCATTAGGCTCATTAGGCCTTGTATCCAAGATCCATCCATTCATTTCATCATAATCCCTAATTTTCACTTAAGAGTGTTAGAGTGAATACAAAATCATAATCAACATATGCATATGGACCATGATCATTGAAGCATATTCATCACATAATTAAAATGTTCATTGCAATCACATTTGACAATATTGAAACTCACTAGGAACATAATTTATAAGCATAGTATTAAAATAATTCTTCAACTTGTAACATCTTAATGCATCATTAAAAATCAACTCATCACTTCAACTACTCATGTGAATCTAATAGAAAGTAAAATAACTCAATTTAATCAATCGATTAGAAAATGTCATCTTGAAATGTTCTAGATTAATACATGCACAAGTAACTTATCTATAATCCATATAAATTGGAAAAATAGAACTTAAAAGAAATTCATTGTCATTCATAACATGAAATGTCCATTAATTTGAAACTCAACTAATAGTTTATCCTAATTTCATCCTTTATGTAGAAAAGATCAAATATTTGCAAATATTTCCATGATACCTAGCCTTTTGAGGTAAGGTATGAACATGCGGGAGAGTGGTGACCTTACATGACTCTTCTTTGAAATTGTTGACATATCAATAGGGGACTAGGTGACTCATCACCTAGTCTAGAGTATGAGTCCCAATACACCTTAAAATCAGCAATTTTCAGGGTTTTCAGGCCTTGCTTAGTCATCTTCATTTCTCCAGGCACTTCTTGGTTTTATTCTTTTTGTCAATCTGATTACTTGCTTTCAAATTCCATTTTCTAGGTCATATAATTATATTTGCATATTATTTTCACGTCTTTCTTTCTAAGCTTTTTCATAGTGGTGAACCCCTCTTTAATCACACCTAAGGAAACTTGCCTAGTAGCCCTTCCCTTAATTGAGTTTCTTGATAGAGGGATCTCTAGGGTTTCCTAAATAACTAAGAGTGAAATAGGTCTTTAGTTCCATCTCCCAAAAGGTGGAACCCTATTTCCCTATGTCCACCTTAAAGTATTTAGTTGAGTCTAGAAAATAAAAGAAATGGAATTAAAATAAGTTTATAAAATTGGGTGAAAAACCTTGAACATATATATAACCATACAATCAATATTAGAAGCCACAATATTATTTTCTTGCATCACCATAAGAATAATGATAGAAGAATCTATACCAACAAAGTAAAGCACAATTGATCCACCCAACAAAGTATGTATTACATGAGTAAATTAGGGCACAAAGCCATTGACTTAAAAGAATAGTAATCATAATGCTTTCATTGAAAATCATGTCATATTATTTGAACAAATT
The DNA here is from genome assembly GCA_007258455.2 of Sequoia sempervirens. Lineage (NCBI taxonomy): Eukaryota > Viridiplantae > Streptophyta > Pinopsida > Cupressales > Cupressaceae > Sequoia > Sequoia sempervirens. The sequence continues at coordinate 33,232 of VDFB02107086.1, forward strand.
TTTACATATGTCATGTCCTCCTAAAAGTGTTCACTACCACTAAACTTTCTAAGGAACTACATAAACCCTAAATGTCATGCAAATCAGAGGTAACAATAAGAAGAGTAAGTTTTAACAATGCATTTGATTATATAATTAGAACAATGGGAAGATAAAAAGTATTCAAATTTTTGCGTTTTCATTTCTCTTTATATAATTGTGTGTTGTTATTACATCTATCATACACAATGTAATCACTTGTTCTTTTTTTATCATGTTAGAGTTTCATAGTATTTGTAGACACCTAAAAATGACCTAGGCCTGCAAGCTTCATTTTTACCACTTTCGTCCTAGCATAATTGTGACATTTAATTATGTCCTTGGTCCACATTCAACTATTGATTAAATAATTCATAATTATTTAATTAATTCATGTCATTTATTCTTCATGATTATTAAATAAATAAATTTTATTTATTTATTAAATCGATCATTAATTGTCTAAGTCTTCCTTAATTAAATAAATTTCTTAATTTATTTAATTCCCTATCATTAATTCTTCGATTATTAAATAAATGAATTATATTTATTTATTTAATATGACTAATTGTCTTAATTAAATAAATTCATTAATTTATTTAATTAATCTCATCTCCTAAATTAAATAATTAAATTTAATTATTTAATTACTAATTAATATTCTTCTCATTTTAAATAAATTAAATTATTTAAAATGTCAAGTCAATCTTAACTGTAAGTCCTTTTTGGTAAATAATCTGAAAAAGATTATTTATTATCTCTCAAAATCCATAATTTGAATTATTTTAATTCAAATTGGTAATTAATCTTCCAAAAATCAAGCAATCGGGCAGATTCTTGATTTTTCAAATCTTATCTTCAGTCAGCATCTTATCTCTTTGATTTTTTGAATCTTGCAAATCAGGCAATCTTATCTTCTTGATTTTTTGAAAATATTTATTTTCTAATTAATTTGTCTCATTTATTCTCCACCGTCGATCCAATTTTATTTTGACCATTCGATTAAAGATTTTTCCCTAACCCTAATTAGGGATTCTCGGGTTAAATCTGGATTGTTCATTTCATTGATTTATCTCGTCCGTCTGTTCGAAATGGCCTTTTCTATAAAATGCCATCTTCTTCTCACTTTTGAGGACATATATTTTTACGTAATTAATATAGGCATTTATTTACTTATTCGTTGTCATAGGCATTTGATTAATATTGGCATAGGCATTGGCTTTTAGATATAGGCATCTAGACTTTATGCAAATCCTTCAAGGCTTGTTGTAGGACTTAGGCATTTCCAGATTGCTCGAACAAGGAATCTGAGGGCAACAATATCCAACAAGTAAGGTGCTACGAAAATGAATCATGGAGACTTCAACGATCAGGTATAATCGTTCTTTCATATATTTCCATTGTGTTTTGTAGCTACTTTGGGTTTTTGTCTTTTACTTTCAATTTAATTGATCCCATCTAACATCTAGAAATTACCCTCAGTTACATTGGTGAACCCGACTCTCTATTTTCTGTCATTTTTCCGTACAGTTGCGTGTATTTTCTGTCAATTTTGCAGGAACAGGTACAGAGCGCCGCAATTGCAGGCTCAAGCGCTGCAATCGCAAAATTGAGCCGCAATCGCAAAATTGAGCCGCAATTGCCAAATTGAGCCGCAATTGCCAAATTGAGCCGCAATTGCCAAATTGAGCCGCAATCGCCAAATTGAGCCACAATTGCCAAATTGAGCCACAATCCCCAAATTGAACCGCAATCGCCAAATCGAGCCGCAATTGCCAAATCGAGCCGCAATTGCAAGCTCAAGTGCCGCAATCGCCAAATCGAACCGCAATCGCCAAATCGCACCACAATCGCCAAATCGCACCGCAATTGTCTGGTAACATTTTATTTTATTTTTTTATTTTTTTTGCATTCAGGTTTTTCTGTTTTTGGTTTTATGCGACGCATTTGATATTCCGAGCCACATTCGAAGACTCGAACGACGCATTTGATCTGCCGCGATGCATCTGTCTAGTAAATTTTTATTTTTTTCAGTTTTGAGGTTTTGATTTTTGGATTTTTGGGTTTTTCTGGTTTTTGGTCTTCTGATTTTCTATTTTTCTGTATCCTTTTTTATTCCTGCATGTTAGCTAGATTAGATTTTTGTTACTAATATTTTCTTGTAGTGTGTGGCAATCCTCATTCGTTTGTCGAAGACCATTGCATAAGAGACTACTAATCTTTTGTTTGCAGGTTCGAATGTCGAAGACAAGATAAACAAACATTGTGCTTGTTTTTCTTTCATAGATTAGCAAACATTTGATTTTAGTGCATATAAAAAGAACACATGTCTTCTTTGGTTGATTGTGCTTGCAAGATGGTAGGTGAGTATGCTCTCACTTGGTGAAAACCTCGTGATCAGAAAACCAGACCCATCTTTATTTGTTAATTACCCTTCATGATTCGGTATATCGGAGTATCCTCTCCCCTTGCGCATTCGTGCGATCTTGGGTGTAAGAGAAATGGTTACTGACTCTAGAACTTGGGCCTGTTCTGGTGGGAAAAAGTACTCACCCAGAGCGACTTCAGACCGGTAGCACCTGACACCGAGGGACTTCCAGCCAGTATATAAAAGTGGGTTCTTGGGGAAAGCCCAAGAATCATGCGTATGTTCCAACGAGATGGATCGAAAGGGACTCACGCTGCATGGATCATGCCCCATGAACGGAATGCCCGAATTAAACACCTCTTGTCTTAGTGTCCAACCGTTCTATTGGTCGTTGCTTGGTATAGTGCAGGGTACAGTATCATGCTCGAAGACACTCACTATTGATCCCCTTGAGTAGAGATAGCAATTCTTGGGATGTCACTACCCAAAGAATCTAAATTTGGTGTGCTCGAATGACGTTAATGAGCCGTGGAGGGGAGCCAATGCCACCAAAATTCTAAGCTATCCGCTCTCAAGAAGGAAAGGTGTTTATCACCAATCTGGGGTATAAAGGTGGGCTATACCAAGTATACAAACCCTTGGCCTATTGGCCTTTTAGGATTGTACTTGTCTCATGTGTGCTTGCTTACACCAAAACATCGTGCTTGTCAAGTGTTTTCTAGATTACTCAAACAATATACACAACATTCACAAATCTGGACAAAAACAGTCGACCTTGGACAACTCAAACTTTTCAACAAGACATTAGAAAACAATCTCAGTCCTCATTTTGAACTTAGACTTGGTATTGTCCATCATAGTCCTCATTTGGTATCTAGACTTGGCATTGGTCATTTTCCTTAGTCAACATCTTCATTGTCACCTTAGCATTTGGCATCCTTTCTTGACCAATTTTATCACCTTGCATTAGTCATTTCCCTTAGAAAAACATCATTATCACTCTGCATTTAACAACATCATGACATCCACCACCTTGTCTTCCCTTCGCCAAGATATGGATAGGCTTGCTAGTAAAATTGAATACGAATTACTCTGTAGAGGTCAATACCAAGAAGCCTCAGACTTTAGGAGACAATTTATCCAAGCCAAAAATCAAGGTCCTTCATACCAACAACCCATCAGTCCTAGTCCTCCGTCCATCTACCCTCACTACCAAAATTCACTTAACACAAATCCTGCCATTAATTCACAACAAATGTCTAGTTATCACCCTTATCCTAACTTTGACAAGGGAAGTCAACTATCCAATAGTCCATTCCAAACCTCCATGTCATATTTTGACTCTTCACCTATTAATCCCGTCCAAGTCTGCATCCCTTATCAATCATCTACCAACTCATGTCAAGTCCCCACATCATACCATACCGATCCGGTCCAAGTCTCCATGTCCTCTTTCAATCAACCTTATACCAATCCAGTTGAAGTCTCCATGTCATATTCTTGTCCTTCAACAGTTAATCCAGTCCAAGACTCCATGAAATATCCAGTCCAAGACTCCATGTCCTATCTTTGTCCCTCACATGCTAGTCCAGTCCAAGTCCCCATCTCATACCCTTATCCTTCACATACTAGTCCAATGCAAGTACCCATGTCATATACTAGTCCTTCACATACTAGTCCAGTCCAAGTTCCCATGTCCTATCCTAATCCTTTGGTCATTAATCATTTTCAAGTCATCCCCTCACAAGCCACATCTAGTCATGAAAATTTTGTCATTGCTCAAAGTCAAATCCCATTGTCTAAACTTGAGGATACATGTCAAAATGAAAGCCCAAAGCATAACCTTATAATGTCACCCCCATGTCAAGAACAAGGTAGTCCATCCCATGACCCTATCTTAAACTCCATTCAGGGAGTCCTTCAAGACAATCATGACATCCAAAACACACCTATCCATGACAACCCCATCTTTGAACAAGACCCTACCATTGACCAAGAAGTCCAAATCCATGACAACCCCATCTTTGACCAAGACCCTATTGTTGACCAAGAAATCCAAAACGATCCACTCCTTGACCTTTACGCCATTCATGATCAAACACTTTCCAATCCTATACAGGCCTCGACTATTGACAGTTTCCAAAATGAGAAACTTGCCTCCATTACACACATAGACGATATTCCTCAAGCACAAGAGTATTCCAATATAGACATATTTGAAAATGATCAAGCTATAGCTGAATTTACGGGAATCTATGACACTGACCATAATGATGGCTTCAACATTTCTTTGGAAGCATCAACAGAATCATCTGAACCTGACATGTCACATGATTAGACCAAAGATATCAGTCAGGAATATGTCCAACATGAAAATGAAGCTAAGACACTTTATCAACTAGGGTCATCTATCTTTGTCAGAGCAGGCTTTCTCATAGATGAAAATATTACAAGTGACAGTGTCCATAGACATCATGATGGGTTAGCATCTTGCTTTCAAAGCAATAAATACCCCATTGCAAATAGAATATGTCAAAGCATGCAATATCAAGGGAAAGGACTAGGCATACATGAGCAAGGCATTCTAGAACCAATACAACTTCAGAAAAATTACAGACATCAAGGTCTTGGCTATTCCTCAGACAACAAATCAAATGATGTCAGTGGTACCTCCTCGATATTGGGGGCAACCTTGTCAGATACAAATGTCAAAATGAAGTCCATGAGAAATCCTTTTCATAAGGTTGTAGCCAACACCCCGTCCACCCACACCATGAACCGTTATTCTATCATGAATCAACCTCCCCTTTGGGACCAACAAAAACAAAAATCTTATAAGTCAAAAGATCAAAATCAAATGTCAAAGGCCATTGAATCAAACAAAAGGACAAGTGGACAAATGAAATTAAAATGGATCCCAAAGAAAGATGGATCAAACAAAGACATCAAGTCAAATACAAAAGTCAATCACAATGTGGAGCCACAAGACAAGAGGACTCTCACATATAACACATGTCCACCTCCTTCAAAATGGTCATCAATCAAGACATATAAAAGTGTTGGTTCCAAACACCATCCCTCCAAAATCCCTCATCCACCATCCCAAGTTTGGAAAATAAAAAGTGATTCGTCCAAACGTCCAAACAACCTTTCCATGTCCACCATCATTTGTCATAATCCTACATCTCGCCTAAAGTCCAAAAATC
>VDFB02107087.1:0-47230 GCA_007258455.2 Sequoia sempervirens
GTATACTTTTGCCTTCTTCTTCCCTTTAGCCTTTGGAAGAACTATCTCTTCAAGGTCGAGTTCCTCCGGAGAAATCATTTGCTTTTTACGCTTCGACACTTGAGATATTAGCCAAGGAGGAAGAAAAGAAGTGTGAACTTCTGGATTTACTGTCAAGTCGGTCGCCATTGCCACCTCTGAAGTTATTGTCACATCTGAACTCACCAATGGTATCGTGACAATTGGAGAAGTGTTTGTCATCATCGCTCCTATAGTTGACACATTGAGCTGATCACGCATTGACTCATTCATGAAGCGATTGAATTCATTTTCAGAAGTGATATCATACGTTGGCGAAGACAAGCTAGGAATGGACGATGGTGGGCTTGACAGTATATCAACCGTATGAATGCTTGTCACTGATGGAGTATCAAGCTGGGTTGATGCTGCAGGGATAGGGGATATCTCGGCTGCAGGAATGCTCGTGGTAGGAATAGGTGACAAGGGAGCAGGAGGTGAAGGAATTCTTGACTCAAAAGGGGTATGAGGAACGTTTGAAGTCACGGGCGATGATGTTCTGTGAATTTCCTCAACTACGTTCTCGGGAGGAGAAGTAGTTATTTCTTCATCATGCTCGGGCTCCTGTTGATCACCCTCTTGCCTCTCCGATTCTGGTTCACCTTCGAAGTCACCTTCAGATCCTTCTTCAGAATCTTCATCAGACTCTTGCCCGCTTTCAGAAACCTCTTTGGCATCGGAGTCTGCTTCTGCTGAATCTTCATCTTCAGCGGATTGGTCGCTTGAAGTATCTTCTTCATCGGAATCTATCTCCTTTGAGATGGGCTTTTTACCCTTAGAGCGAGATGGGTGAGATTCCATCATTTCTGTCTCTTGGACAGCCTGGGTATCTTTCTTACCAACAGTGAACTTAATCCTAGGGCCTCTCCGCGAAGAAGTGGGAACGGCCGCTGACTTGTTTTTGTCGCGAAGTTCTTGTTGTTGGCGTGCTTCTGCCTCGGACTCTTCTCCTTCTGAGTCTGTCCTGAAACTTTTCATTGCATAACCATGTTTGTGTAACCATTCTTCTGTATTGGCTAGGATTGGTCTCAGCCTTTCTCTCATGCTGGTGACCTCTTTCCTAGACCACTGTATTGCAGGCAACGGCCTCTTAGCAATGCCTTGTTCATCATAGACAGCGTTCATGATATCACCTGGATCCTCAAAATCTTCTGGTAGGTCAGCGATACCAAGATCTCTGATTTGTTGAACTGTCAATCTGCAATAGTCCATCTTTCGAATGGCTTCTTCATCTCTGCAATCTGCCCAGATGTCTTCAAAGCGGTACCTGTGTTGGTGACCCTTTTGCAACTTCTTTCTGACATCTCGGTAGTCAAAATCAAACCTATACCTGTAGGTTTTGATGGTCATGATCTGCATCTCGACATGAGCGGACTTGCTTTGTGCGGTCCGGGATGAGTATCTGCCGATGGTCGATTAGGGCGAATCCGCAACGTAGTTTGCTTCGCCCGTTCTTTACGCCTTACGACATCGGTATGCGCATGTTTCCATGAGAACCCACTTATCCGAGGGATAGCGGTAGCAATGTAGGGACAGCCGTTAGCCAACAACCTACTCTCTCAAGTAGAGTAAGCGTTGGGAATTGAAGAAGATACATCCAGCTTTACCCACCACCTTCCATAAAGCTCGCTTCCGGACACTCTTCTTCTTTCCAAGGATGGATCAAAGTTGAAGAGTAAGGGCGCAAAGAAAGCATCAGTGACCCGTCTGAAATGATGAAAGCTTTCCTTTAGCTCCAACTGATAGAAATATCTGTACACAGGCACCATCATCCGATTCCCCTTTGTAGATAGACCTGGGAATTGCCTCATCACAGCTGTTGCGTACACCAGGTAAGAAGTCATGTAGAACTTCAATGTAGAAGGAGCATTGATCAACTGTTCGTGCATCTCATCACTGATTTGTTTACCCCAGTCAATATGCACTTTCTGCCTCCTTATGATCCTGATGTATTCATACATCCAATCGTGAAAGGTGGATGATTACGGCAAACCTTTCACTCTGCTCAGAAACGTGATCATATCCTTGACGTCATCTTTGAAGTCACTTCTCAGGAGTCCTTTCGGCCATCTGGAAATAGACGATCTAGGCTTTTTGAGCCATTGAGTATTTATCAACTGTTTGGCTTTATTGGGATCAGCATCGAAAATCTCCTGTGCTTTTGATATAGAAATGTCAATATATTTGTCCATGTGAGGAACCTTGAAGACGATGTCAAAGAAATCGGGGTCAAGTCTTAGAATCTCATGCCCGGAAGAGTCGATCACACTTCTGCTTTCTCGGATGTAATGAGGCGCAACTTGAAGAACAAACTCAGTATTGTGCGCAGCTGTGGGGAACATTGCCACCAAGTGGAGATTACTGTGTACTATTGCCCTCATTGAATCAGGAAGAGGCTTCGTCTCTGTCAACTTTGCAAAGTCAACCAAATCTTGATGGCCAACTTCTGTATCCTTAATTTCTTCAACTTTCGAAAGTACCATAGTTGGCGGATAGACGCCTTGATATTTGTACTTCATCTTGCTTTTTGCTTTCGAAGAAGAAGGAGGTTTCGTAGCAGTCATCAAAAGAAACTGGAACACTGAGCACTCTTAACTGGGCGATCTCTGAGAGTAGACTGCAATCCGTCTAGCCAGAACAAACACCAATTGTTAGGAAACATGGGAAAGCGTGAAATGAGCACGAGGGTGGAAGAGCATGGAGCGGATGGCGAGGCACGCAAAACGATGCACAAATGCGGAAAGATGAGGTTCTGGAGCGCACTGGTCAAAAATGAAGTTCATTTGGAAGGAATTGGGAAAAGTCAGAAAAAAGTGTAAGGGCGCTAAAATTCAGCGCCCTTACATTTTGAGAAAATTGCTCTTGGTGTAAGGGCGCTAAATTTTAGCGCCCTTACACTTTTAGTGTTAGGCAATTTTTTTAGTGAATTTGAAATGTCATGGCGCACAAAATTAGCACTTCAGCTTTTGAGAGAGATGAATTTGATGCAAGGGCGCTAAATTTTAGCGCCCTTACATCTTACAGTTGTAGGTAAAATCTCATCTTCTCAAAAATGTCCTAGCGCTAAAATTCAGCGCCTCTGCTTTTTCTTGAGAATTTGGAGATGCAGATGCATGAGGGAATGGCGATAGCGCTCGGGCTTGGAGAAGGCAATTTGTTCGAATCATGAATGCTTGAACTTGCTTTCATCCTATTACATACGCCTCCAAAGATTAAGGGAATTCTCTTTCACAATGATAAATCTTTTCAACGTTCACCAAAATGCATATAGAGAGAAACAAAAAGCTTTCAACATGAATACATTGGAATAGATACAAGTTCCACAGAAAATCGACCATAGAGGAGAATAAGAGAAGAATGCGTAGGGTGAAGAGAGAAAAAACGCGAAATGGAGAACACCACGCATTTGGGTTAGCAAAGGATTAAATGCGTAGGGTTAGAGAGTAGAAAAGAAAAGAAGGAATGAGCATCAAAACGAAAACGCACAGAGGAAAAAGACGCATATGAATGAAGGCTCCATTGCATAAACGTGTAGGAAAATGCGAATGGAGGAGGACGCGAATGAAATAAAGAAAACGTGAATGAAGAAATCAAAACGCGAATGTACAAAGATCATATACAAATGACAAGAGTGAAGACAAAACCAAAAAACTTACCAGAGCAAAACGCGAATCCTGCTGAAGAGGTGAATGGCGAAAATCCTCAAAACGCGAAATGCAGTGGAAAAAGGAACTCGCACAGCAAGAGGAGAGGAGAAAATAAAAAGTGAACAACTCAAATGAGAGATGAATTCATTCACTTAAGTCGCAAAACGAAAATTAAAAACCTAACTCAAGTCGTGCAATAAATTTAGGCACGAAAAGTGGCACGATTGACGAAAAACGCGAAATTGTGAAGAAACGTGCCAGAGGAATGAAAAAAAGTTTAAGTGTTGAGAAAAAATGTAATGGCGCTAAAATTTAGCGCTCTTGCATTTTTTAGAATTTTCACTTCATGCAGGGGCGCTAAATTTTAGCGCCCTTACATTTCCAGACTTAGCCAAATTTTGGATTTTCCCTGCAGGGGCGCACTTTTTGAGTGCTACTGCATCTTCCGTAATTTGCAAAGTATTAACAGTGAAAAGTCGCGAAAGATCTCGTTTCGAAGGTCTTTGCGAGGAGAACAAGGTGGAATGCTCGAATTGACTATTCGAGACTTGGGAGACGCCGCCCGAGGGCGACTCGAAATCACTCCGTTATGCGTGCCCGAACTTCCGCAGTCCCTAGAGAAGCGGGACGGTTTCGTGGGGGGTTATCCGTGGAGCAGCTGCTGGAATTCGCGATAGCAATGAGAGTAGGGGATTATCACACTCCCTCTCTACAATGCATTACTTTTGTAGGCGTCCCTAAGTCCAAAGTTGGCTTGACCCACATAATTCTACAGCTGCTTCATCTGGTCACAATCAGCTTTGTGGCGCGACAATATGGAATTCGAGAGCCGTATAATACGGTATCTTGAGAAATTTCCACCATGCTTCTTACGTGGGCGTGCTGAGTCACGTTACGAATTCCCAACGTCTCAGATTCTTTAGGATCGATGCCCGGCAGGGCTCCTTCTCATCCTATCCCTAAGCCAATCAGGTACTGTATACTGTATGTCAAATGGCTGCTGTTCTTGTGCCTATACTTCTCAAACTTGTTCCACCTCTACATCATTCTGGTGAGGCTCATCGTCCTCAAGTGACTGAGTGTCTCCTGAAACTATATCATCATCATCCCCAAAGCCGTCTCCCATTCCTGCTGGGGGGTCGTGTGGTCCCCTCATCCCGGTCTGTTGATCGAAGCTCTACTAGGTGCGTTGGCCTTTCGGCCGTGATTCTCCATTGGGCTGTTTTTTCTGTACTATTTTTTGATTCCAGTGATGCATTCCCTTTGATCAGCAAACAAAGGAAACCCTCACAGTATACTTGGAGGCGATGCTCAATGGCGTTAAAGGCGATGCAACTCGTGCGGAGCTCGGTGAGCGAGGGCTCCTTAAGCCCGGCTCTTTCCCTTCCTAGACTCACGGACCTCGTGTGATCACGTTTCTTTTGCGGTGGTGTTGGGTGTCTGTGATCTCCCCATCAAATTGTAAGTCAAAACATTTGACCTACTCTTCAGCTTCTGCTCACCGCTTTATTAGCCCATGCTTTGGTAAAATGCTCCGGACGGAATAGAAAGTGTGTCCAAATTGACCTTTCAGTTCTGCATTTAATCAGGAGATAATGGAAGGCCAATTATCTCTCAACTGCTTTGCATAATCTGGATGGACAACGTCCATATCCTCATTCACCTGGTCTGGAACCGGAACAACTTCACACTCCCTAATCATGTTAATTGGCAACCAAGAGAACATTCTTTTCCTGACTTCAATCTCATATGATGCATCAGCCCAATAATCCTCAATATTTGCCTTGTGTTTAAACTCTTCTGATAGTACCCATTTGATGTTATTATGTGGATCATAGTGTTGTTGGCTGGTGTGATATGAAAAGTGATAAAATTGAAGCTCACTCTCGGCTTCTCTGTCTGCCTGTAATGAAGGACACACTTCGTCTGAATTGCCCATGACAATTGGGAAGTCAACACCTCCCTTCTTCTTCTTCTTCTGAATTTTATCGTAGGCAACCAATTGCCTAGATATCTCTAGCATTAAAATTCTATCGGTTGGGTACTTAGGCAGCCTATATGGGTACGATGAAAAACCTTGCAGCCTTATGTAAGAAAACCTCGGAAACTGTATAAACTAGCACCCATACCTTTCAATCAATTCTTGGGCCTCTCTCGAGATTCTGTGATGCATCCGCTCCTGAAGCAATCTCGTGATGTGCATGGTAAAAGCGTCATTGACACGCTTGTAATAGGTGGTACTAGCTAGGTGCAACTGCGGACAAGCCTCATGAATTTTAAACTGGTGAGAGCCACAACCAACAGGTTCCTTGTATGAAATCCCTCTATACTTTGTCATACGAGCCAGCATGTAGATGATGTAAGAGCTCATATAGAACGTCTTTGTCCTTCTCAGGCTCAGGAGTTGCTCGTGCAAGTTGTCACTGATCATCTCGGCCCAGTTGACGTAGTCTTTTCCTTCCAGCACGAGGTTGATGTAGTGGAACATCCAGGGCTCGAAAATGAAAGACTGAGGGCAACCTCCAACTCTGCTCAGCATCATAATGAGGTCACAATACTCCTGCTTCAAGTCATCTGCTATGATTTGTCTTGGCAGCTTCGTACGAGAAGGCTTGGGATTGATCATCCAGTGAGTATTGATCGTCTCTGTGCATCTCTCGTATGCAAAAGCATACATCCGCCCAGCTCGCTCTCTCGATTTGTAAACCATATTCCTGTGCACTGGAATTCCAAAAGATTCACCAATGGCAGCAGGAGTGAGGTTGGCAAGCACTTGTCCATCTGGTGACATGATCGATCTGTGTTCCTTCTCATAGCAATTGGCGCACTCCATCATCAGCTCCGAACATTGAATGGCTGGCGGGAAACCAGCAGCTATATATAATCCGCTTCGAACGATATTGTGCGAAGTGTTTGAAGGTCGATGACTTCCAATCCCCAACATTCTGTTCTTGAAAGTTTCAAGGTTGATGGAGCCCAAGTTGGTATCTGTCAGCTTGCCCAACTTCGAAATGAATTTTGACTCTTGCATAAATGTCTTGCTCAGCTTCTTTATAACTGCTTGCCTGGATGCACCATTGTTGTCTTTGCCAGTCGCCCTTGCCTCAGCCATCTGCAACACAACAAACATTCATCAACAAATTAATTTATAAAATAAATAAAACATTGTGTAGGGGCTGCAGTCGACTTCAAGAACTTGAGAAGCTGCAATAACATTTCTTATTCACAAACCTTAGCTTCTTCTCTTCAACAGATTTTGAACTTCAATACTTAGAAAATATTTCTAAGTAAACTTTAACTTCAGCAACTTAGCAACTTCAATCAGCAATTGTAAATTCGTACTTCTTCAAATCAGCAAGTTTGTACTTCACTAACTTCAGTAACTTCACTCTTTGAATTCACACCTCTTCAATTTCAAATCAACAAGTTCGCACCTCAACATACTCTTCTTACTTCAAGGCGTCCTCAGCTTCAGCAATATAATCTTCTTCAAGCTTCAGCAAATTCGAATTTCAGTCACAGGAACTTCCAACGCCTTTCACCCAGCAACCTTCAGCAAGTAAAATTTCGAGCTTCTTCAACAATTGCAGCTACAAAAGAAATCGAACTTCTTCAGCACTTTAGTCTTTAGCAACTCACTGCAATGTCTAACTCAGAGCAAATCGAACTCCTTCAGCTATGAAAAAGAAGTGAGAAACTTCTCAATTTTATAGCCAAAATCAAATTCTAGAAGGAGCCAATTATAGCCAGTACATTAAATTTCCACCACTCCACTTCAAGAATTCGAATTTCCCTCTCTGGTATTTCTGACACTTGTCCGAGAATCTCAACCTTCTAGAAGTTCAACTTTGACTGGCATCTTTTGAATTCACTTTCGAAATTTTTTAATTTAAACTCATCAATTTAACAATTTCTATTTGCCAGCCGAAGCTCTGCCTTGCAATTTTTTTAAATTTGAATCATCTCTGATGCTCTGGAAAATTCATCTATGAAGAATTCGATCGAAATCATCTAGGCAATTCACTTCAAATTCGTTGTCTGGAGAAATTTATCTTGAAAACACATTTTATTCACTTTGCCTTAGAAAATTTTAAAATTTACCCTTAGGAAAACTCACAATTTGAGCACCGATTAAATTCTTCATGCTGAAGGTCTTGGCGAAGTGCGGAAGACATGGAAATCCATCTATCATCACAAATGTTTAGTACCCAGAAGAAAATTTTATCCGAAACGCGATGAATCCATGGGTACACAACGAACGGGTTCATTTAATTTTTTAAATTTTGGACCTTAGAAAAATATTATTCCACCAGTTTGAATCCGTTCTTCATCTATGATCATCCTGTTGCTCAGACTTGAGAAATTTTAAATCATCTTGCATTGTCATCATCCTGGCTCTGTCACTGGAAAATTGCTCGAGTCTCAGGAAAATTCACCACCTTGAGTTCTAGGCGTATTTTCTAAGGAAGAAAATACTTTGCTTTAAAAAAAAATTTAAATCACTTTGAAAATTTTGCCTCAGAAAATTTTTTGCCTCGGAAGTTTTTATATTCAACTTTGATCACTTTGCCTGTGAGAAAAATTTATTTCACTTAGAAGGTCTTCCTGCAAGCACATCATATTTAACTTCCATCATCTTCAATGCCTTAGGAAAAATTCATTATATTGCAACTCCAATGCCTTGCAATCTTGTTCTTTGCACTTTATTCCACACTAAAAAAGAACATTTCCACTTGAAGCTCCAACGCCTTAGGAAAAATTTTCATCACATCATTTCACATTTTAGTTCACCACCCTAGGCACATAGCATACTTGAAGCAAATTAAAACCACGCCTAGCATTTTGTTTCACCCTTTGGCAATATTTTCTAACACCTTATAACACTTACCACCTTGGGCGCATATAGCACTTGAAGAATATTGCCACGCCTAGCACTTACCTTGCTTTGACCACGCCTTGGAGTATTTCACCTTTTACCTCATTCACCACCTTACCTTCACTTTTACCATCTTCAACTTGGGCGCATTTTGGCTTGCATGGAGAATGACTCTTCAACTTCTCCGTTTTGTCTTTACTTGACTTCATTTGGGCGGATTTCCACATAGGTGAAGGATGAAAATTGTTGACTTGTTGACTTGCTTTCATTTTGGGCGCATTTTGATGGGTGAGGAGGACGAATTCCTTTGACTCCTTTGACCTTTTGTTGCATGGGCGCATTTTTCATGTAGGGGAGGATGAAACTTATAACCACGTCCTTTTGTGACCTTTCAACTTCTCCTTTTTTGTCCTTACATGCCCTCTTTTGGGCGCATTTTGCATAGGGAGAGGGATGAAAAACTTTAACTCATTTGACTTCTTCTCTTTTTGGGCGCATTTGAGCTTATGTGAAGGATGGGCACATTTGGAGGGTGGTGGAGGACGAGTTCTACACTTAGCCAATTTTTTAACTTTCATCAGCTTCCCTTGGGCGCATTTTGGCATAGCTACAGGATGAAAATTGTTGACTTTCTTTGACTTTCCAAGCATGGGCGCATTTTAGCCTAGGTGAAGGACGAAGTCTCATACTTAGAAATTTTTATGCTTTCACCTTGAGTTGGGTGCATTTTGCCATGGCTGCAGGATGAGCTTTCATACTTAGAAATTTTTTTCTCGTTTTTGCCAGTTTATCCATGCCCTGCTATTTATAGTAAGTCTCTTGATTTTGCATCTCTGAAGCTCAGAACGATTTGAAATTTTAAACACTGCATCCTCTCGACCTTGTTACCCTGTTGACACTGCTACTTTTAGTCGGCCTGCTATTTTTAGCCCATTTCTAAAGGTGATTTGCTATAAATAGTAACTGCTTGCTTCTGATAGCTCCACAGCTCTGTTTGACTTGAAATTTGAATGACGTGCTCCTCACCACGTGACCTTACTGCTGAGATCGGCGCATGCAACTGATTTGCTATTTTTAGCCTGTTTCCAAAATGACTTACTATAAATAGTAAGTGCTCCATTTGACTTCAAATTTTACCAGCAAATAGCCTGAAGGATACTGATTGCGGTGGTTTACACCGGTTTTCTAAAATTCTGACTTTTTGCCCCTCTTTTCAGGTCCCGAAGCTGGAAACCCTAATTTGCTCTGCATGCATATCAAATGATCTTTGTTTGTCTTCGTTTCTATTGCATAGCGATTAGCTCATGATTCTAAAGTGCTGGGAAGCGGCTGTCGGGACGCATCTGCTAAAAATAGTAAGTTCCTTACTGAGTGATTATCTCCATTTGCATGTCACACCACTGCAAAGCTCTCGAAAAACCCATAAGGAATATGCCGACATGCAAAGAAAACCTTGACATGCAAACCCTAAAAATAGCCTCGGAAGACTGAATTCTGAAAGTTGTCTCGTTTTGCATGTTATACCATCGCGAAGGTCTCAAAAAACCCAAAAGGAATATCTAGACATGCAAAGGAAAACTCTGCATCTAAGCCTTGAAATTTGCTTTCATTTGAACGCTAAAAATAGAAAGTTACTTTGTTCGGTTCAAATTTTCTAGCGCCGCAGCGACGATGTGTTGTTCTAAATCACGATTGTATTGTCGAATCTCAAAATGCTAACTTGATTACTTTTGTGATTGCACTTACTAAAATAGTAAATTTTCGAGATTTGATGAAAATTTGCTAAGAACTGCTTTGAGCATCTGCGACAACAATGTTAAGCTCTGTTTTCAATTTATTCACTTAGTTGACCGAGATGACGGAAAAGATGAAACCCTAATTTTCGACTTGGTCAATTTCACGCTTTAAGCTTAGTGATCGGGCACAATCCTCAAAAGGCAGACATCAAAAAAGAGACAGAGAAAAAGAGAGAGAGAGAAAAACCCAAGCCAAAAGACCAGAATGGAGCAAAAATTAGGGGGTCCCCATTTTGAATGGGGCGATGTGTGAAAAGGTCACAACAAACTGCAGGGGTTTTTAGAGCTTCCTGGGGCAATTTTTCTTGAAAAAATCTGGAACATGGGTTTTGTGCACAATGGAATTCTGAACAAACCCAGATGATGCGATTTTCAAAAAGATGTGATTTTAACCCACATGCAAAGAAATCTTCGGAAAAGCAAAGAGCTTCAGAATGAAGGCTGCGGGGCAATTTTCTCGAAAAAATCTAAGACATGGGTTCTGCTGCTGATGCTGAAATATGCGAACCCAGATGGTCAGATTCTGAATATTTTGCCGTTTTCTTTGACATGCGAAGAAATCTAAGACGAGAAATAGAAGAAATAAGAAAGAAGATAGAAGGTTTTGTTTGTTTTGCTTTTGTAGAATTCGCCTATCTCTGACTTGGATTTGATGTAACCTGCATGCAAATTGAAAACAAAGTCTGGAATATTCTTCTTCTGAACAAATTGAATCCGTTGCTATGAAGAACGCTAAAATCTGACACCTGTAGCACCTCGAATCCTCAAATGCATGAAGAAATCGCCATGTTTTGAGCTTTGAATGATACGACTTGCTCAAGAATGAAGAAATAAGGATGAATTTTGTCTTTAAATAAATAAAATTCATTTAAAATTCGTCCATCTTCTCAAACTCAAAGCGCACCTCTTTATTTGGCAGTTAACTGAGCCTCAAATTAGGGCGTATGTTTAACTAAGCCTTCAAAATGAATGCCTAGAATATGATTGGCTGTGAACTGAAGCTTAAAATGCATGAAAATGATGCTTTAATGGAGCACCACTTTTAACTTCAGTTGAACTTCCCATGCAAATCAGTTAAACTTGTGCATGCAAGTCAGTCAAGTGCACATGCAAAACAGTTAACTTCACATGCAAATTAGAACTCAACATCCTCTTCAGTTAACTGAACATGCAAATGCATGCACACTGCAGATGAACTGAACTTCTAAAAATAGTAACTTAAAATGAACTTAAGTATCTTCTGCATGCAACCCAGAAATTGTTCAGTTGAACTGAAGTCAGAAACCCTAATTAGGGCACACTAGTCAACTTGTTTTGAAAAGTCAACTTTGACCCTCAAGGCGTTTTTCCAGACTTAGCCAATTTTGATGAAAATTTGGATTGTAACCTTCGCCGGAGCCTTTGTTTGAGCACTGATTCCAGATGACTGACAAGCCCGATTGACTGGCTGACGATTGCATTGCAGAGCAAGGCAAAAACTGATCAAAAGACTCCTTGAGACTGCAGACCATAAAACTAAGATCTGAAGGCTCAAAAATCCAAGCGCCCTTTTCAAAAGTTGCTCTTTTTCACAGACAGTCAAATTTCTCCATCTTCATTCCGTACGAAGGGAAAATTGAATCCTCCATAACTTTTGTTTGACAAAGTTCAAGGACCGGATAATTGGATCACTGTGAAGCTAACTTCATTCCACACAACAATTCCTAGACAACATTTATTCAAATTCCAACATCTGAGGGTTGAAAAACAAGGGCGCCTTTTTCAAAAAGTGCTCTTTTCATCCCAAAGATAGCCATTTTCTCAACATTTTCATCTTACGAAGGTAAACCAGATTCCCTCGTATCTCGCATTCAACAAACTTTCAGAACTGACGAATTGGTGCAACGTGAAGCTGAAACCATTCCGCAAAACAACTGCAAAGGAACATTTCCCAAGAAAATATCATCTGAGAGGTGAAAAAGGAGGGTGCCTTTTTCAAAAGGTGCTCTTTTTTCTCCAGAGAGCCATTTCTGGAACTGACCAAAATATCACTGAGACTCTGACTGTGGGCAGCTAGGTTATCTTCTGATCTGACAGAGACAAGCAATGGATAGCTAGATGTAACACGAACAAACTGAATATCTGAGATCACCAAATAGAGGACATTAAAGGCCTCAAAAGCTCAAGCGCCTTTTTGAAAATGTGCTCTTTTGCTTGTATTCACGACCTCGAGATCAAGATTCAACCTTGTGTTCGTTCGCTCACCCCGGCTTCTC
This sequence comes from Sequoia sempervirens, assembly GCA_007258455.2. Classification (NCBI taxonomy): domain Eukaryota; kingdom Viridiplantae; phylum Streptophyta; class Pinopsida; order Cupressales; family Cupressaceae; genus Sequoia; species Sequoia sempervirens. The sequence goes on from VDFB02107087.1 coordinate 12,632, forward strand.
AGCAATTCAGATTGACGTGCAAAAGGGTGCAACGCGGAGCTGGACTGGGCGTGAAACAAACGTCAAAGGTGTCATTTGATCTGAAACCTCCATTTAGGCCCTCAAAAAGATGGGCGCCCCTGGGATAGACTGCTTGTTTTTGCTTCCGGTGTTAGTCATTTTCTCATTCTTCTCGCTTTCCGCTGTATCTCACATAACTTGAGCAAAACAGGTTCGATTTTTTCTCGTTCTTCTCGCTTTCCGCTGTATCTCACATAACTCGAGCAAAACAAGTTCGTTTGACAGGCTTGATAGCTCGTTGCGAAGTTGGTGAGATAGCGGACAAACATTTGTTGTAGGTGACAAACCCTAAAAATAGGATCTGGGCCCCTAAAATAAAGGGAGCCTTTTTCAAAAAGTGCTCTTTGCTCTAGAGTTAGAAAAAATTGATGATTTTCCTTCAGATTTTGGATTTTCTCAAAACTCTCGAATATCAGACTAATATGAAACTGACACAAGCTCCATATTTGAAAAGCCTAAAAACCAACTTTTGACATCACTTTAACTAGGTTTAGACTATTTTTAGCAAAATGCCTTAGTGAAGCAAAAAAATTGGTTTGGGTACAACAAGAAGGAGATGATCATCCATTTGATCATCAATTAATTCGTTATCAAGTTCAATTCATTCTTGTTCATCATTCTTTAGCAGTTCGCCTTCCCTTGCAGCAAATCCATTCTCAAAGAGAAGTGTTACCATTCACGGAGGAGTGTCTCCATTCATTGCATATACTCAGCCTTGTGCAAGGCCTGATTGTAAGCAATATTCTGCACTTTTATATGATATATATGAGAGATTATTTGTTGGGTTTTTCTCCCTCGAGTAGGAGGGTTTTCCCAGGGTATTTGTTGTGTTCATTATTCATGTGTTGTTGTATTTCTGCTTATTGCAAATCTGATCCTAAAACTAACACTTAGTTTGATGAGAGATCATATGTAAGGGAAAGAGTTGGTGAGATCGGGTGCCACAAGGTTTGCAACGATTTTCCTAACGTTGCAAAGTATTATGGATTCTTTAGCTCCTTTAAAACAAATGTTTGTGAGTCAAGCATGGCTAGACTCAACTTATGCAAGGAAGCTTGAAGGAGAGAGGGTTGCAAGAATAGTCTTCAACAACCTATCTGTAGAAATAGCTACAAAGATTGTGAAGGTAACTTGAAACTTCAAAGCTTTGAATTTAAATTCAAGTTGAATATTTTTTTTTTAAAAATTTATGTCTTTCATTATAAATTTGTAACTTTAATATTTTTGTATTTGTAATGTAGGTGTTGAAGCCCTTAGTTAGAGTTCTCCTCTTAGTAGATGGGGATCAAAACCCAATGGGATATATTTATGAGGCCACAGATAGGACCGAAGAGGCTATCAAAAGTTATTACATGGGGGACAGCCTCAAACTTGATCCCATATGGGAGATTGTTGATAGGAGGTGGAACAACTAACTCCACCAACCCATCCATAGAGTAGGGTACTTCATCAACCCTAGTTTTCTCTTCTTAGACAACTTCTTTGATCCTAATGGATTGTGATGTCCCCATCACAAAGATATGTATACATTTCATATATTTATATATTTGCATTCAAATAGAGTAATCATTATAGAACATTAAATTATATATATAAACGTGACTAACTTGGGTACCGTTGGTCACAGATTAGAAGAAGAGATCCTAGAAGAAACTAAAATGTTTTGCTTGAGGACAAGCAAATTTGGGAGGGGAGGATTGTTATGTCCCCAGAATCTCAACATTAAGATAATAATTAAATAAGATAAAAACATAATAAAAGTATAAACATTAGTAATTATAATTATCACAAAGATAATATTATAATTAAATTATCAAAGATATTATCGTAAATATTAAAATATGAATTCTAATAATTTAAATATTATTATAATATAAAATATAATAATATATATTGAAAGAAATAAATGGAGCAAGCAAAGAGATAAGGAATTAAAACAAGATAATTATGGAATATAAAATTGTAAATAATGACAATTTAAATAATAAAATAAATACTAAAAATGTATCAAATTAATATAACAAAATAAAATCAATTAATATAAATATTATCATAATTATCAAATAATTATTAAGAGATAATATTATAAATATTAAAATATACATTTTTAAATAATAAATATAAATCATACTATAAATAATATTACAAATAAATTAAAAATAAAATAGTAAAATATAATACATAAAAACAAAATAATAAAATGAATATTATTTGAGATATCATTAAGGCATGTTTAATAAAAGTCATGTCCATTTGTGGGGTTATCTCTATTCAAAGAGATGCCTCTCTTCATGGAGGTATAAGGATATAAAATATGGATTGGAAGAGAAAGGAAAGGGGAGATATATAAAATACACATCAGATTTTTAAGAAGAAGATAGAAGAGTAAAGAAATGAAGATATAAAAAGGAGATCTATCAATAGTTGTAGAGAACAATAAAAATAGAAATTAGAAAGGTTTGGAATTAGTTTTCAAAAGGAAGCAATCATCTCAAAAGGTTGTGTCTCTTCTAATAAATGTCTCTTTTCAAAAGATACATCTTCTCATTTGAATGTGAAGATATAAAAAGAGAAAGAATTGTGGAGGAAGAAGGGGTAGTGAAAGGAATAAAATGGAATGTGAATAAAGGAAGGAACATAATATGATTTGAAAGGCAGATTAAGAATAAGAAAATAAGGATCAACAACTATAAGAGGTATTTTAGTGATAAGTTACAGCCCCAACTACATTAAGCTTGTGGTTCTAGGACAAGATTCAAGATTATCCCAAAGAGGGACATTACATGGATGGAGGGGCTAATGACATGCATTCAAAGGATTGCACCCCAAGTTGAGGTGAGAGACCTCATTGTCCAAGAATTGGAAAATTACAGGGAGGGAGGGGTAGATTCTTTTCTTCAGATCTAGCTATTCAAGGAAGAACCACTTAGACACCAGGTATAAAATTGAGAGTCTTTAAGTATATTCATATGCATCTTATAATTTGATAAAATGTGTTTTGATTTTTGACTTTGTTTTCTAACTCTTCAATATTTTTTTTGCAGAGGCTTGGTGGAAAAGTTGGGGTGGAAATACCCCAAATCTCCAAAGAATTACCCTCCGCGTACTATGTTAACCTTCTAGTGCATGCAGTTCTGAGCACAATTGGAGCTTGTTTGAGGCCATTTCCACAAAGAAGAGGAACAAATTAGATCAAAAGTGCCTCAATGACCTTGTCTTTGTGCAATACAACGTTTGATTGTGCACACAAAGGGTAGAGGAAAAATCACTGGATCCTATTGATTTCGATGAGATAGATCCTTACAGTGATTGGATAGGGCATGATGAGCAGCCTCCATTGTTTACCGTGGACGAGATTCTTGATTTCGAGAGATAGGCAATGGAGGATGTTGGTGCAATACAAGATGTAGTGATGGAAGACATTCATGAGGAGGAGTCATTGCCAATGCCAAATACATGAGGAGTCATTGCCAATGCCAGATACTTCCAAGATGGAGGTCAACCCTCAATCACAACCTTCCATGCCAACTGAGGAGCCACAATCACAGTGTACTTGCAGGACTAGAGCATCTACCTCTTCCCTAGCTTTGATTAAATTAGGGAAGAGGAAGGTGTAAAATGTTGTATTTAGTATTTACTTTTAGTTTTACTATTTTCATTTTCAGCTATCTATTGTAATTTGTATTAGGCTATTAGGATTTTAGCCATCGGGATTCTGCATGAGAATGCAATTTTGTAATCAATTTGCATTAAAGTCAATCAAATTTAAAAGAAAACATTTTTGTACTCATTGGATTCATCTTGTCATTGAATTTTGCAAAAAGAATGTGTTTCTGATGAAATTTAAGCAATTTTTGAAGTTGCCAAGTTTTTGGCCGAGTTTTTGCCTAGTTTCAAATTTTGGGCTTGGTAAGTTTTTACCAAGTCCGAGTCTTCCAAATGTGGTTCATATAATAAGTTGTGATATTGGAAGGATGTTGGCCAAAAATATGTCATGATACTCCTAAGTATAAGCTGATGCGATTTCCAAGTCGCTCAATATTTTATTTATATCTGCAATACCAAAGCCTTTAGTTTGTCCTTATTCGATTGTGCAAACTTTGTCTTTATCAATCCCTCAATTAGCGCCTAAGTTGCCCTGCAGACGTGGTCTTCTTTTCCATTTCAACTAGAGACTCCTATTATCCTATGATAGCTTAAATCATAGTGTTTGTGACTTAATTATCTCCTCCATATTGTAGTGCTCCTCCTATGATAGATTATACTAATTGGCGGCTACCTTTTTAAATGTTAATATGGTGTGTCTAATTCCAAATAGCCCGATACCTAGCAATTTCCCTCAAATTGGTGTGGTGACTATAATCTTGACTTCCTTGATAAATTACTACTACAATTTCCTTGATGCCTCCCAAATGTCATTAACTTTGAATTTATCTTATTGCGGCTGGCTGATGAAAGTGTGGCACTAAAGACAAGGGGCGGAAGGAGAATTTGGGAGATTCATGGTCTTCCTTCCTCCATGACTTCTATAAACTGGCGGCAAATAATAAGATTTGCAATCCCCTTCAGAAGTTAAAGTCATACAACTGCATATATTAATAAAGCATTCCTATATATATAAGCCGAACTATAATATGCAGCCCTGTTTTACACTTGTTTCTTTTTGTTTTTTGATGAGTGTTTTGAGATGTTTTTGCAATGTTTCATCAACAATATATTGCAGCAAAAGAGAAGATATTGCAATTAAACTTTCAACTTAAAACTAAACATTATGTAGAGGATTCACAGCAAAAAAACCCAGATTTTTCTACAGGCTTAAACACTTAGTTTTTCATGAAAATATTGACAACCCTGTTCATAAAATATCCCCCAATATCTAAATCAACAATACCGAAAAAATCTGGGAGTTACAATTGGATGCACTACAAGGCTGACATAGTATGCAGAGGGCAATTGTTTGGAGGTGTTTGGTATTTCCAACCCAATTTTTCCACTAAACCTCTACAAAAAAAATATTGAAGAGTTAGAAAACAAAATCAAACTCAAAACACATTTTATCAAATTATAAGATGCATGTGAAATTAACTTAAAAGACTCCCAATTTTATACTTGGTGGCTGAGTGGTTCTTCCTTGAATAGCCTTCTCTGAAGAAAAGAGTTTACCCCTTCTTTCCTTGTAAAGATCCAACTCTTAGACAATGAGGTCCATCACCTCAATGTTGGGCTTCATCCTCTGAATGCATGTCGTGAACCATGTTGTGACCTTTTCACACATCACCCCATTCAAAATGGGGACGCCCTTTTTTCTTCTTCATTCCCGTCTTTTGGCCTTGGTCTTGTGTTTGTCTCTCTCTATGTTGTCTACCTTTTCTGATGATGTACCTTTCTTTCGACCTGGTTTGGAATTTTGGTTAAGTCTGGAGAGCATCTTGATGATTTACGGTTTACAACCTTCAGGGTACTTTGAGGTCAAATTGAGTTGGCTAATTGACATCTGAGCTTAACATTGTTGTCAGAAGGCTTCCAGTAGGTTCCCACTGAATTTTTACTGAATTCTAACAACTTTCTATTTTTAGTAAGTACTAATTTGGGGCCTATTTTCTAGGGTTTTTCAAATTTTGACTGTTGCACTACACTTAGAATACTTAGAACTCCTCACTTGTAAAATTTGAGCACAAACGGACAACTTGCTATTTCTAGCAGTCCAGGCTTCAGGAGCCATTTTCAGGGTTTGCATGTGTGCTTTTTCAATGCATGTCTGGAGAATCTTTTTGGAGTTTTAAAGGCCTTCGTGATGATATAACGTGCAAGCCGAGATGGTGACTTCCAACAATTCAAGTTTTGGAGGCTATTTTTAGAGTTTGCATACAGGATTTTTCAATGCATGTCAGGATTTTCTTTATGGGTTTTTGGAGAGCTTCGCAACGAGGTGACATGCAAGCAGAGTTGATTATTTTTCAGGAACTTACTATTTTTAGCCAGTGCTCGCATGCAGACCAATTTACTGGGTTTTTCTGGGTTTTTTGAGATTTCTCGAGCAGTATGATATACAAACACGTCCGACAGGTGGTTGGTCACTTTTTCAGGAATTTACTATTTTTAGTAGGTTCACTCCCGTAGCTCCCCGACACTTTAGTTTCATGAACAGAATGACATGCAATAGAAATGGGGTCAAACGGAAAACATTTGAGGCACATGCAAGTCAAATTAGGGTATCTAGCTTCAGGACTCAAAATGAGGGATAAAACACTGGAATCTCTGAAAACGAATGCATCTCATTGCAATCAATATCCTTCAAGCTATTCACTGGTAAAATTTGAGTGCAATTTGAGTACTTACTATTTATAGTAAGTCACTTTTGAAACAGAGCTATAAATAGCAGGTTAGTAGCAGGCACCGGTGTGAATAGGTCAAATAGGTTACGAGGACCCCATGGAGTGAATTTCAAGTCAAACGAAGTTGCAGAAATTCAAAAATCAAGAAGTTGCTATAAATAGCAGGTCAACACAAATGGTAGGTGTGAACATGGCAGTTACATCACGAAGGTTAAGTTGAGTGAAAATCAGGTCTTCAAAAGTGGAAAAGTCCTTGAAAATCATGAAGACTCTGAAACTTTCTAAAAATAGCAGACTAGGGCAAGTCGAGGAGAAAGCTTGAAATTTCCTCAGTCATGAACAATCAAAAGCACCACCCCTCAAACCCGCCCTAAGTCAGAGAAGAGGCTTGAAAATCATCTAAGTCTGAGAAAATGGAAGCTCACCTAGGTAAATGCGCTCAAAATGGAGAGGCTGTGAGAAAAATCTTCTAAGTCTGGAGAAATGAAAGCTCAAGGCATCAAATATCCCTAAGCTCTATGAGGATGAATTGAAAATTTGCCTAAGTCATCAAAAATTGAAGTACAACCCCTTAAATGCGCCCACCTTGTGGAAGTGAAAGCTTGCCTAGTGAAATGCGCTCCCAAATGGAAGCAGACCCCCTTGGATGCGCCCTAGTAACTTGAGGTTAATGGAAAAATTTCTAAGTATGGGGAGGTGAAAGATCACCTAGGTAAATGCACCCAAAGAGGAGAAGGCATGTGAAAAGTATTCTAAGTGTTGAAGAATGGAAGTAGCCCCCCTCATATGCGCCCAACTTGCATGATGGCATGAAATTTTTTTTCTAAGTGTTGGGAAATGAAAGTACAACCTCCTAAATGCGCTTTAACAATATGGATGAGTTTCAAAATTTGACTAAGGCATTTGAAATGGAAGCAAACCCCCTAGAATGCGCCCTAGTGGAGAGTTGGATTTAGAAATTTGGCTAAGTCATTTAAAATGAAAGCTCAAGGGTGGAATTGTGCCCAAGACAAGAGGGGGACTTGAAAATTTTTAAGTGATGAAAATTGAAAGTATGAGGTGCTAAATGCGTCTTAGCTTGGATGAGTTGATAGGAAATTTTCTAAGTGTCACGAAATGGATGTAGAAGGGGTCAAATGCACCCAAGACAACAAGAAGGTGAGAAAATTTTCAAGTATTGGAGAATTGAAGTCAGACCCCTCAAATGCGCCCAAGCCTAGTAAAGAGTTGAAAAGTTGTTAAGTGTTGCAAAATGGAAGTCGGGGTATCAAATGCGCCTAAGTTAGAGATGGGAGCCATGAAAATTTCTAAGTGTTGAAAATGGAACCTGAAGGATTGAGATGCACCCACCTTATAAAGTTGACAGCTGGCCTAGTGAAATGAAAGAAGAAGAAATTTTTCTAAGGCGTTGAGAATTGAAAGCCCAACACCTCAAAAGTGCCTAAGGCTGGAGAAGTCAAGACAAACATTAGTGAAGAATATTTTCCAAGGGTGAGAAAAATTAAATGTACCCCTTCATTTGGACCCATGAATTTATGAAATTGAGAAATGTTTACTAAGGGGGAATTAATTAAAATGAGATATGCCTAAGAGGAGAAATAATTTTTTTTGAGGCATTGGAAAATAAAATAACGTGAAGTACGCTTGGCATGTGAGATGAAGAAAATTTCTTGGAAGAAATAAAATTATTTTAAGGCGTTTGAAATAAAATGTCTTGATTAAAAACGCTTTTGTCAAGGGTGAAATTTCTAAAATGTTGGAGATTTTATTTTCCCATTAGTGTGTAAGCTGACAAATTGTTACAGGAAGTTGAATGGGAAAAATTTGAATTTTGAAAAATGAAAGAATCTCCAGCAATAGCAAATTCTATGATGACTCTATCACGACTAGGCACATCTCTGTGACAACTCGCCAGCCTTCTCTCCAAAATTGGGAAGTTACTAAGTAGTGGAGAAGAAAATTTATTGCAGTTGCTAAGCTAGGCATCCTCTCACAATTATATAAGCTTCGAAGTTATTCATTTTTCTTCACCAATTGCAAATTCGAAGTTGTGAGAAAAAGAGTGCTGAGAGGAAGAAATTTCTAAAGTGGGTGAGTTGAGTAAGATTTTTCTAAGTGTCAAAGTGATACTACTGAAAGTTTTGAACGTTGAAGTCAGAATTCTTGAGGTTTGGAGTTAGAGTTTTAATGCTGGAGAATTTTTATTTTTGAAGTTAACTCCATTTTTTAGCCATCTCATGGTGATTTTATTTTTCTAAAGTCAGAATTTTAATACTTATATTTTATTTTACAGATGGTTGAAGTAGGAAGAGGAGATGTTGCCAGAACAAGCAAGGCTGTAGGCAGAGCTACAAATACAAAAGAAAGCAAGGAGAATGCATCCAGGCAGACAATTATTAAGAAACTCCGCAAGTCTTTTCTTCCAAAGTCGAAGTTTGTTTCAAAGTTGGGAGGGTTGACTGACACCAACCTTGGTTCGTTCAATCTCAGAGCACTCAGAAGCAGAATGTACGGGAAGGGTGGTCATCATCCATCAATTACAACACATAATATTATGAAAAGTGGGCTATATGCAGCTGCTGGTTTTCCACCGGCAATCTAGTGTCCAGAGTTGATTTTGGAATGTGTTAATTGCTATAGGCAAGATCGCAGAATAATAGTTTCTCTTGGCGACAAGTTGTTTTCCAACCTCACGCCAGATGCTATTGGAAAAGCGTTCGGGATTCCAACTTTTGAGAAGATGTTGTACAAGACAAAAGAAAGAGTTGACAAGATGTATGCCTCATCTTTCGAAAGATGTGCTGAGAGAATAAATACAGTTTGGATGCGAAAGTCAAGGCCTCCTTGCACAAAGTTACCCAATCAGATTATCTCCGAAGACTTGAAGCAAGAATATTGTGATCTGATTATGATGCTTAGCTGGGTGAACGGAAGCTCCCAAGTGTATATTTTTGAGCCTTGGATATTTTATTACATCAGCGTGGTGATGGAGGGGAAAGATTATGTTGATTGGGCAAGGATGATCGGTGATGCTATAGATGAGTAGTTCAGGCACTTGAGGAGGAAGAAAACTTTTTACATGAGCTCGTATGTCATATATGCTGGCTAGAATGACGAAGTACAGAGGAATGACCTATAAGGAGCCAATTGGATGCGGTCCTGATCAGTTCAAGATTCATGAGGCTTGCCTGCAATTGCACCTAACCAACACTTCTCACTTTAAAAGGGTGAAGGATGCTTTTACTATGCATATAACAAGGAGTCTTCAACAAAGAATATCTAAGGAAGCCCAACAGTTGATTGAAGAGTTTGGATATTGGTATATCCAATTTCCGAAGTTCACCTCCATTAGGCTGCAGGGGTTCACCTCATATGCGTACAAATTACCGAGGTACCCCACCGACAGGATGGTAATGTTAGAAGTATCTAGGCAACTTCTTTCCTACGATAAAATCCAGAAAAAGAAAAAGAAAGGAGCACTGAATTACCCCATTGTTATGGGGAATTCAATTGAAGAGTGTCCATCTATACAGGCGGCCAGAGAAGCTGAGGACGAATTGCAATTCTTCCACCTCACTCTTCACAATAGCAGACAAGATTTCTATCCTTACAGAAATATTGGAGTAGTGCAGGGCGTGGAGCATAGGCACCGGGCTCACATTGAGGATTTTTGGGCTAACGCGGAGGATGAGGCTGAAGTTAGAAAGAGAATGTTTACCCGGCTACCTCTTATGTTGAGCAGGGAGTGCGAGGTTATTCCAGTCTTGAACCAAGTGGATGAGGATATCAATACTATTCAGCCAGATTTTGACTCAGTGAGAGATGCGCCGGTCCCACCACCTGATTGGTTGGAGCCAGAAATTATGGACTTGGATACACTATGCATTCCCGTCCTGACATTCACAAGAAGCTGGGTGGAGAGACATGTTCACAGATTCAAAAGCAGATTTTGGAGCACCTAACTCAATAGTTAGGGTTTGAGAATATGCTCAATCTCTTCAGTATTCAGCTAGCTGTGCAACGCTTGTCTCCATCAGAGCATCCGACTGTCCAATCTCCAGCAGTTTCAGATCAAAGTGGAACATACAAAATGAAGGTTTGAAAAGGAAGATGAAAATCAGATGAAGAATGGCTAAGTTTGGAAGGTTTGGGCACCCCAGGAGAGAAGAGGCGCCCAAGTTTTCAAGGGCCTAAACAGATGAATTTGCAGATCTAGCTCTAACATGATTTCTTTAGAGTTGATCAAGCTCTCCAACGAGATATTCAACGCGTCAATCGGAGTTTGCAGTCGCTAGATACAAGAAGCTAAACAGAGGTTTTGATGAGAGCTAAGAATTGAGATTCAAAAGCAAACATGTGAAAATGAAAAATATTCTAACTTTGGTGAGTTTGGGCACCCCAGCTTGCCAGGGGCGCCCAAGCTTTTGAAGGCCCAAACTCAACTGTTTGATGAAGTTTCTCCCAAGAGACCCTCTTATTATCTCCTCAACTTCGCAACGAGCATAACTGTCAGTCAATCCGATGCCCGGATCACCAGATTCGGCAAGATCATTTGTGGAAGAGGAGTTAATGAAGAAATTGAAAATCATAAAAAATGGCTAACTTTGGACAAAATGGGCGCCCTTGGAGGAAATAGGCTCCCATGAATTTGAAGGTCGAAATGAAGTTTTTAGCCAGAGACGCCTCCAGAACAATCTTCTCAAAATGGGTCAGGCTCTGCGATGAATCATTCAGCTCGCTCATCAAATTAGTCTGCAAACTGGAAATCAAGGTCAAAGTAGGGGGTTAAAGTTGTGTAAAGTTGAAAATATCAAAAAGTGACTAACATTGCTTGAAGTGGGCGCCCCTAGCCAAGAAGGGCACCCAACTTCTCATGCCTTATTAAAATTTGCAAGGTTTTCAAAATTTCCAAGTTTGTGAGATGAAAGATGGATGGCTAGGTTCAATGAAGAGAGATTTTTAGGGTTTTGAAGATGAAAACAAAAGAAAGCAAGCTTATTTCAAACCCTAAGTCTATTTAATACATCATTTCAATGTAAAATTAATCATTTTTGTAGGTGGCGTCCCAAGGAGAAGGTTGGAGTAGCAAGTTTGAAGAGTTTTTCATGATTCAAGAACTCAAGTTTGCTGGTTATTCATCAAATTTTTCAGACCAGCAACCATAAGGCCTTGCTTTTTCAAGCTTTTTCATCCAGAAGATCAAATTTTTCAAGAAGGCTAAGGTTTTCAATTTTCAGCCATCTCGGTCTTGTCATCTCGTTCTTTTGAAGAAATTTTTGAGATCTTCATCAAGTTGCAGCAGCTGTTTTTTATTTGAATGTCAGTGAAATCCTCAGTGCATTCAGTTTTTAATCATTTGGGTCCTTTCAAATTAGTTTTTTGAACAAAACCCATATCACAGCTTTTTTCAAGCAAATTTCAAATTTTAGGGTTGGCTGCTTTTTTGATCAGGCATCAATATTTTTTATATCTAATCAACTAGGTCCATTTCTAATTGCATTCTAAACAAAACGTAGATGCTAGCTTTTTTTGTGAAAATTTGAAGAAATTAGGGTTTGCTGCTTTTTCAGTTAAAATTTAAAATTTTCAAAAATGGACGATCTGGGTTTTCTTGCAACGAAATTTTGAGCAAAACCCATATCTTAGAAAAAAAATTCAAAAATTTGTCTATTGGAGGAAGAAAAATCAGCATTCTAAAAATAGTAAGTTGCTCAAAACTTGTCTAAACCTAGGCGAGTTTACAGTCATTCTTCAAGGTTTCCGAAATAGAGTACACTCCCAATGTTTTCAAGACCGAATCAGCTCTCTATCATGATTACATCAAAACAGTTCAGACAGGCTTGCATCACATTAAGCCAGTATTTGATCTACATGTTTTAGAGAGCGCAGGCAACACTTCAATCAGAAACCTGAGACACTCTGGACTCCTCGCAACAGCGTCTATTCCTATTTCAGTTCAAAGCCTTGAGTTCGTAATCGCTTGCATCAAGCATTACAACCCGACTACCAACAGATCATCATCAGTTGAGGCAGCTGGTCATTTGTGGGAAGGAAACTCAAGAGTGGATCGAGAGTTTCATTGTTAGAGGAAAGGAGATCTTGGCATGGATGTTTCAGTTGAGAGAAAACGCTCATGAGCTATGTCAAGGTATCCAAGGGTTTGAACAATCAGTGGCTGAAGTAAAACTAAGGCATGAAATCATCATTGTTGATTTATATACAACCTATGGTTTAGCGGCTTCAAAAGAACACAAGAGACAGATCCTTGCTTGGAGTGAGCGTCATGTCTTCAAGGTTAAAACTTATGAGAGGACATCTGAGGAGTTTATTGCCTCTAGATAAAGGGTGATTGAAGCTCTTCTTTTCATCAATGAGTTTGTCACAGAGATTCCCTCTTGGTACAGTCTTGAAGATGGTTCTTACATCGGGCTTGATGAAGTGCAAGCTGAATTTCAGAGTGTTGTTCGCAGCTGTGATAACAGCAATACAATTGGTTGCAAAATGAATCACCTTGCCATGATGTCAGCATGATTTGAAAAAGCTGCCAATGAGGTCGAAGATTTCCTGAGATCAATTGCAAATGGAGAAGATATCTTGGAAAATCACAATTTTTCTATTGATGGGATAGATGCACCAAACCGGGACACAGTTTCTTGCTTTTTAGCGGATGTCATAGAGATTTAATGCAGCTTTCTTCTAGAAGCTTTTTTTCCGCTTTATTTCTATTCTTGGAACGAATTCTTATCCATTCTTTGAGAAGAGAAAGAAGATAAATGTAATAGTTGGCGTTTCCTGCTTTTTCTGCTTTCTTAGGTGTTAGATGTTATCTTCTTTCTAGATTTAGAAATAAAGCTTGTTTGTTGAGCAAGCCCTAGATTGTGAAAGCAAGGATATTTTAGGGTTCCCTACTCCTCTGCTTGCCTATAAATAAGAGCCTTTGTTCATTAGTTTTGTTTAACCATGCTAGTGATAACAAAATGTTGAGCCTATTGTGTCTTCTATTTGTTATTCAAGTGTTGCTCAATTGTTTTATGATAGCAAATTGTTGAGTCTCGTTTAGCCAGCAAGGAGTTACTGTAATTGTTGTTCCTATTGTGTAAGAACAAGTTTGCAAGCCTCTTTAGCTGCAAGTTCTTGTTCCAGACATGTTAGTAGTAGATTTTGTTCCAGAAGTTTGAGAAATAAAATCATGAGCCTCCTTTGCCTTGATATAACGTCGCAAATTTCTGTTATTTGTGTTATGCTTTTATGATCTTAATTTCAGCTTACATTGAAGTGTGTAGATGTTTGTTGGAAAAGAGTTTATTGAAACACTTTGTCAGAGAATCAACGTTGTTTATTTCTAGTTTCTCTTGCTCTGCATATTACTTGATAAGTTAGAAACGACTTTAGCTTAAGTTAGTCGTAGTTGAAGTTCTTAAAACAGAAAATCTCAGCTGCGGCGTTTGTGTTTAATAAACCTTGTGCTCTATCCGATAAAAAAGATAGGCAACTTAGTTTTTAGTTTACTTTCTTTCAACACCATCAGCAAGAGGGAGCTGCCCCTCCTAATTTGAAGAGCAGTTTTACCCTACATAGCTGTTTGTTTCAAATACGCATTCCAGAGGTGCGAATTTAAATGCCAACTGGTTTATGAATAACCAAACGCCTCCAAAGAGTAAGATTCGAGCTTTACTTCAGTCGTCTTGAAGGAATATTAGTAAATGGCAATCTCCAAAATCAGGTACTGAACTCGTGAAATGTGCTAGTCAAATTTTTTGTTGAATTTATCACAACACAACCAGCACTACGCCAATGGATTAGTGTTAGCTTCAAATCAGGAATCAAATGAAATGCACTCAATGCCAAGAATGTGCACAAAAGATCTTTTGGAAGGCAAGGTGCTAACATATTGCAAAGGAAACTTAATTATAACTGAAATACAACTGAAAACAAAAAGAGTCGGTTAACCAGCCATGAACAACTTCGGCACTTCCACTAATTCAGTGGGGGGAAAAATGAAACAAAACAAACTAATTCATCTGCTGCGGCGGGCATGCACTCATGAGTGGGGATTCACCACTTTTCAGTGGGTGAGAAAGAGAGATACAATGTAATTTCCTCCACACTGGCGGTAAACCATCCAAGGGTTATAGTATTTGCTTTTGAAGATCACAAGTAAATGTAGTAAATAAATGGTTGGATTAGTACTACTAATTCTCAACTTTACAATTAAAAAAAACTGCAAATTATAAGTGTTACAATAGAAGAATGAATGCAAATATGTGAAGGATGAATTTAGCTAGTTTATATAACTCTCAAAAACTGAAATTGAAGCCAAATTCTTAACTTATTCAAGTCTGATAATAAAAAACCAGCAAATTAAAACTGTAAACCAGCAACCTGTAAATCAATGAAATGCTCATAACTTTCTCAATTTACCTCCGAATTGAATGAAATCAAATGCAGATGCTTTCTAGGAGGTTGGCGTCCAAATTGCAACTAAGAAACAACATCAAAGACCAGCTAATAATTTTGGTACAAATTCCAAAGCCTTCCTAAATGGTACGGCCTGATTGGGAGAGGCGATTTGCTCTAGAAAATCAAATACTTTGAAATAAAATCCCATCTTCCATGGAAAGGGTCGCCCTTGGTCAACAAACACATAGCAAAACTGCCTAGAACAATATTCAATCTTATCCAAGAGCTGTGAACAAAAATCGATTTCAGCTGTAAGTGAATCAACAACTCAAAATTGACAAAAACTCCAAAAATTCTTCAACAATTAAACTCCATCTGCTAGTTTGAATGAGAAGCAGCAATAAGACCAACTAGGTGTTGTTTTTCAAACACGAAATTGGTTGGAAGCTAGGAGGTAAGGATCCCTCGAAGGACAATCAATAGTCATTTTGACAACATAACAATAGCATAAACATTGGATGATTAAAGCTGGAGCAAAGCATCCTCTTTTATAGAAAATGAGAAGACTCACCAAATTCCACACCAGGGACACCAAAAGCCATTTGCAATTTTTTCAAATTCAAAAATATAAAAATCTCGTCAAGAGTGGCGTCCAACTTTAAGGCAATATAAAAACTATAGTAAATATTTAATTTCTCCCTTTATGAAGGCACCCCCCTTCATGTCCACCTTTTAAACACAACTTGGAGTTAGTGCACTAGGCCAAGGAGTCAACTTGAAATTATAACATTTGTGCCTTGAATGAAATAATTCACCAAAATATTGTTTTTTTAAGCCAAACACCAAAACCAACAACTGCTCCAACTGAAAAAGGCTTACTAAAGTGCTGACAACTGGGATTTGCCAAAATAGAATTTACTAAAAATAGTAAATTCCAAGAAATGCCACAAAACCTCCAACAAAGGAAACCCTAATTTCACTTCAACGAGCCTACGGGCCTTCAGAATAGGCTAATGAGCAACTGAGCTGATCACTGATGAGAAGGGGACATTATAGTCCGCCCTCCTCGAGATTGCTTGTCCTCAAGCTACCGCAAAAACTGGATGCTGCAAAATATGTTCACCTTCCCATGTTGCATCTTGAATAGGCAAGTTCCTCCATCTGACCAAGTAGTCCTTGTTTGTTCTTCTCCTCAAGGAGTGCTCCCTAGTGTCAAGAATCTCTTTTGAAATCAACACTAACTACCTTTCTTCATCTAATGGAGGTAACTCTGAAGTAGCCACCAGATTGTGCCCAAGTGCCTTCTTGAGGCGTGACACATGAAAAACGTTGTGAACTTTGCTATCAGTTGGAAGCTCTAACTCATACGCCACTTCACCAATCCTTTTGGTGACTTTGAATGGACCATAAAAACGTGGCCTTAACTTTTTTGCTCCATTCTTCTTGAGGGAAGACTGTCTGTAAGGCTGGAGTCTCAAGTAAACCATGTCTCCTACTTCAAAATAACGTTCAACACGCTGCTGATCAACTTATAACTTCTACTAGTTTTGAGCTTGTTGCAGATTTTCCTTTAATGACTTAAAGATGTCTTGACTATGTTGAAGCATATCCTTCGCCTGTGGAGCTCTACTATCACCAAACACCAAATCTACAAAGTTACGAGCATCATATCCATAAAGAGCCATGGAAGGAGACATCTTAATTGACATATGATAGGAAGAATTATAACAAAACTCCCTCAAATGAAGCCACTTAACCCAAGTTTTTTGCTGCCCTGAAACATAATTTCTGAGGTAGCCTTCTAACCACTTGTTGACAATTTCAGATTTCCCATCCATTTGCGGGTGATAACTAGTGCTTGGAGTGAGCATTGTACCACTCAGCCTGAAGATCTCCTGCCAAAAAGTGCTTAGGAACTTGTTGTCCCTATCACTGACAATGGTTTTAGGCATAGTTGGAAAACTCCAAGGAAAAACTCGCCAAGGGAAAAATTGAGAGTTTTTAAAACTCGCCAAAAACTCGGAAAAAACTCGGCAAAAAACTCGAAATGAAAAAATTGCTTAATTTTCATTAAAAACACTTTTTTTTTTCAAAATTCAATGACAAGATGAATCCAATGAATCCATAAATGAGTACAAAAGTGTTTTCTATTAATTTTGATTGACTTTAATGTAAATTAATTACAAAATCGCATTCTCATGCGGAATCCGAATGGCTAAAAGCCTGAAAGTCTGATACATGAAAACAGTAAAACTAGAACTAGAAGCAAATACTAAAGTTCTAAACAACAACTAAATACAACATGCTAGGCTTTCCTCTTCCCTAGTCTAGCAACAGCTAGGGAAGAAGAGGTGGGTCCTCTAGCCCTGCCACGTGTGCGTGGTGCTAGTGGTGGTGGCTGCGGTGCTACTGCTGCTGGCTCTGGCTCTGGCTCTGGCTCTGGCTGGCTGGATCTCATCCAACCCTACATCTCCAACTCCTGATGCACCCACATCCTCCATTGCCTCTCTCTCAAAGTCAAGGATTTCATCTGCACTAAACAATGGAGGCTGCTCCTCTCGCCCTGTCCAATCACTATAAGGATCTATCTCATCTAAGTCAATAGGATCCTGTGATTTTTCTTCAACTCTCTTTATGCGCAACCGAAGGTTGTATTGCACAAAGACCAAGTCATTGAGGCGCTTTTGTGTTAACTTGTTCCTCTTTTTCGTGTGAATGGACTCGAACAAGCTCCAATTGCGCTCACAATTGGATGCACTACAAGGCTGACATAGAATACGGAGGGCAATTTTTTGTAGATTTGGGGTTTTTCCACCCCAATTTTTCCACCAAACATCTGCAAAAAACAAAAAGAAAATTGAAGAGTTAGAAAACAAAGTCAAAGACTCAAAAGTCAAAAGTCAAAACACATTTTATCAAATTCTAAGATGCATGTGAAATAAACTTAAAATTTAAAGACTCTGAATTTTATACCTGGTGGCAAAGTGGTTCTTCCTCTAACAGCCAACTCTGAAGAAAAGAGATTACCAGTTGCCTCCCTATATATATCCATCTCCCTGACGATGAGGTCTCTCACTGCAACCTCAGGTTCCATCCTCTGAATGCATGTTGTGAGCCCCTCCATAACCTCTCCATTAGGATCAGAGAAGCTCTCTGAGAAGAGAAAAGAAGGGTTGAGGAAGTACCCTGCTGCATGGATGGGTTGGTGGAGTTGATTGTTCCACCTCTTATCAACAATCTCCCATATGGGATCAAATTTGAGGCTGTCCCCCTTGTAATAACTTTTGATGGCCTCCTTGGCCCTATCCATGGCCTCATAAATGTATCCCATTGGGTTTTCATCCCCATCTACCAAGCGGAGGACTCTAACCAAGGGCTCCGACACCTAGATTAAAAATACAAAAAGATCAAAGTTAGAAATTTATAATGAAAGGCTTAAAGTTAAATTAAAAAACATATATTTATATTGAACTTGAGATTAAAATTAAAATCAAAGTTTGGAAGTTACCTTCACGATCTCTGTAGCTTTTTGTGCAAACAAGGGGTCGAAGACTATTGCAGAAATTCTATCTCCTTCGGCCTTCTTTGAATATGAAGAGTCATTCCATGCTTGACTCACAAACATTTGTCTTAGAGAGCCCAAAGAATCCAAAATGCTTTGCAACGTTAGGAAAATTGTTGCAAACCTTGTGGCACCCGATCTCACCAACTCCTTCCCTTGCGTATGCTCTCTCATCAAACTAAGAACCCAAGGGTGATTGTAGATATATTTTGTGATGCTCCTTGCATCATCTACAATCGGTGCCACCCAAACAAGTTTGCCTATGTCCTCCAAAAGAAGGTCAAGGCAATGAGCCGCACAAGGTGACCAAAAGAGTGATGGATGTCTACTCTCAAGCATCCTTCCAGCTGCCACATACGCTGCTGCATTATCTGTGATGACTTGCACCACATTAGCAATCCCCACCTCCATCACAACTTCTTCCAACAACGTACACAATGTATCTGCAGTTTTTATCTTGTTGGAAGCATCCACCGACTTCCAAAACACAAATTCACCTTTGGAAGCAACCAAAAAATTAAGGATGGTGCGGTTTCTCCCATCCGTCCACCCATCAGAAAGAATTGAGCAGCCAAATTTTTTCCATTTATTTTTTTGCTCTTCCACCACATGCATTGCCCTTTCGGTTGCATTTGTGAGCAACCTACAAGTACAAAGTAAACTAATTAAATAAGTACAAAATTGTAAGTTATAAACAAAAAATAGCTTGAATTCAACATAAATAATAAATTAATTTAAATTTTAAATGAAAGAACATAAAATTTAAGTTGATTTGTCACTTACTTCCCACTCAAATCTTTGCGAGAAGGTGGCTTGAAGCCTTTTCCCGCAACTGTCAATGAAGTGACCATATTGTGCCAATAGGGACTATTCGCTACATTGAATGGTATGTTATTGAAATACCAAAAATCAGCACATGCCATGGTAGCATGTTCATGCACCTCCTTGTTCCACCCTGTAGCCTCCAATGATATCTGTGCTCCTGGTGTGTTTCTTGGCACAAAAAAACTCTGTGGGTTGCGTGAAGATGAAGGTGGTGGTGGCATTGGCACTCTAGTCGAACTAGAGGACAAGGGGGGCCTAGAGGATGCGGTGGCTGTGGCTGTGGTGGTTGTGCCATGAGTGCGAATCCGTGGACCACGAAGAGAGCCCACAATGCCAACAATATCTGGCTCTGTATCCTCATCTGACTCTATCTCCATGTGCTCAGCCTCGTGCTCCTGAGTCCCATGGGCATGCACATGTCCACTGGCTATGGCTGCTGCTATGGCTTTTTTAGCCCTCTCCTTTTGCATTTTTTTTTCCTCAGCAAGTGAAAGTAGGGCAAGCATCTCTCTTCTAATCTCTTCTTTGGGCTTCTCACAAACCTTGGCATCACGCTGAGGAATGCCTGCTAGATGGTATTTGAGGCAATTTATGCCTCCATGATATGTTTTTTTGCATTCACCACAAACAACTGTTCCAGGCACTGGCCCTCTGACACCATATTTCCATGTAGGGTCTCTAGCCCCTGCAGGACGTGTGCCTGGAACCCATGATGATGTTGTGTGAGGGGTGGAAGTTGATGGGGTGGGGGCGGAACCTGATGCTGAGCCTGAACGAGAGGTAGAAGCCATTATAGTGTGTAATGTGTATTCACTGATCAATGATCAATCTACACATTCAAAAAATAAGCACAACATATTAGTTTTTTAATATAAAAAAAATTTAAAAACAACCTAAAATCATTAAAACTTAAAAAATCTAAAGCTAAATTCCATTTAAATTGATACAAATGTGCTTAAATGAATTATCAATTAACATTATTAACTAATCTTATCATTCTACACAAAAAATGAACCTAGGTCTGAAAATTTCAAAAAATAGTGAAAAAAATGAAAAAAATCAGCAAAAATCAACAAAAGATTGTGATGAATTTTGTTTTTTGGATTCTAAATGCAAAAAAATTGTTTCTTTGTGCTCTATCATGTCTTTTTTTCAATTTGGAATGAGTATTTTGCAAGAACAATGAAAGAAAATGATTAATCAAAAACAAAAAACAAAAATAGAAACCCTACCTTTGAATCGAATTTCTCTTCAAAATCCACACAAAATGGCGTTTGAATCTTCTCTCCTCGATGGAAAATCGTTGGAAATGATATCTCCTTGCTTGGGGGGGGTTTTCAGCTCCTCACACAAAGTATCAATTGATTTTGAAATGAAATGAAGAAGACAAAAGACGTTTTTTTGCTTTATCCCTGCGCAGGCGAGTTTTTGGCTCGGACTCGCGAGTTTTTGGCGAGTACTCGCCATAAAAACTCGCGAGTTTTTACCAAAAACTCGAAAAAACTCGGAATTTTAACTTGGCGAGTTAAACTTGTAAAAACTCGTTTTTGAAAAAAACTCGCGAGTTTTTAAAAACTCGCCGAGTTCTCTGCGGGTTTTCCATCTATGGTTTTAGGCAAACCATGCAAACGGAAAACTTCTCTAAAAAACAACTCAACAACTTAAGCTGTTGTAAATGAAGTTGTGATAGCAAAAAAGTGAGAAAACTTTGTCAATCTATCTACCACAACAAAAATACAATCTCTCCCTTGCACTTTTGGTAACCCTGTGCTGAAATCCATTGCAACGCTCTCCCATTTTTTATTCAGAATTGGCAAGGGCTGCAACAAACCAGCTGGGAAAGAGTATTCATTTTTATTCATTTGACAAGTTGAACACTCCCTAATGTAGCGCAAGACTTCTTCCTTCATCCTCTTCCAAGAAAATCTTTCTTGGATTTGCTTATAAGTCTTGAAAAATCCTTGGTGACTTGCAAGGGGAACATCATGAAAAGATTGTAGAATCTTCTTCTTAAGCTTAGATTTAGGCACTAAAAAGATTCTACCTTTATAGAGGATCAAACCATCAACCAACTGATACCTTTCATCTTGCAAATGGCCCTCTACTATGTTGGTTGCAAACTGATTTTTTGCATAATTAGCAGCAATTAATTCTTTCCAATCTGCTGAAAGCTCACAAATTGACTACAAATGGGGTCTTCTTGATAGAGCATCAACCACTATGTTATTTTTCCCTTTGACATATTCAATGTCAAAGTCGTAAGCTTGGAGCTTACTCACCCACTTCTGCTGTCTTTCATTCAAATCCTTTTGGCGCATGAAATTTTTAAGACTGTTATGATCAGTCTTAACAACAAGTTTACTCCCCACCAAGTATTGACGAAACTTAGATAATGCGTGCATGATAGCAAGCATCTCTTTGTCATAAATTGAGTATGATTTTTCTGCTCCTCTCAACTTTCTACTCTCAAAGACAATGGGGTGCTTATCTTGCATGAGAACAACTCCTACTCCTTCACCTGAAGCATCACATTGCAACTCAAAGGGCTTTGTGAAATCCGGTAGGGCCAACACTGGACATGAGCTCATTATGTGCTTGAACTTGTCAAAGACTCGTTGTGCTTTATCTGTCCATAGGAAAACTCCTTCTTTGTAAGATCTATAAGGGGGGCTGCCATGTGAGAATATCCCTTGACAAATCTTCTGTAAAACCCACACAAAACCAAGAATCTCTTCAAGTGAGAAACATTCTTTGGAGGTGGCCAATCAAGGATGGCCTTTATCTTCTCAGGATCAACTTTGACACCCTTAGCACTGATAATGTGACTGAGATATAGCAACTCTGTCATCTTGAACTCACACTTTGATTCTTTGGCAAATAAGCATTTCACCTCCAATATGCTAAGCACTTATTCTAAGTGCTTGCTTGAGGTGCTCTTCCCAAGATTTACTGAAGATGAGAATATCGTCGAAGAAGATGAGCAAAAACTTCCTCAACTGTTGTCTAAAAATCTTGTTCATTTGAAATGTTGTTGGAGCATTTGTCAAACCAAATGGCATGAGAAGAAATTCAAAATGCCCAAAATGGCATCTAAAAGCTGTCTTCTCTATATCTGCCTCCCTCATCCTGATTTGGTGGTAGCCCGAACGAAGATCAATCTTCGAGAAATACATAGCCCCATGGAGGTCATCAATAAGCTCATCTATCCTAGGAATAGGATATCTATTCTTGATTGTCTTTTGATTCAATGTGCGGTAGTCAACACACATACGCATTGTGCCATCTTTCTTTTTAACCAACACCACTGTTGAAGCAAAAGGGCTCTTGCTTGGCCGAATGAACCCCATCTCCAAAAGCTCCTTGATGGCTTTTTTGATTTCATCTTTCTGCTTCTTTGGATAATGGTATGGCATGGTGATGACCGACTTTTCTCCTTCTAGTTCAATCACATGCTCAAAACCTCTTTTAGGAGGTCTCCGAGGAGGTAGGCTACCAAAGACTTTACTTTTCTTTGAAAGTAAGGCTTGAATATCAGGATGATATTGCCTTTTCTCTTCCACTGGATTAGTTGGTAGGACTAAACATTCTGCTTCCCATTCAACTTGATCATGGCGGATCAGCCTTTCCATTCTCTTCAAGGACACAATTCGAGGGCCCCCATTTGACATCCCTCTCAAAACAACCTTTTTCCCATCAGCTTGAAATTTCAGCTCCATTGTTTGTAAATTCAATGTGATCTCTCCAAGAGATCGCAGCCACTGTATTCCCAACACGGCATCGGTATCACCAATACCAACTACATAGAAATAATCTTTTACTTCATAATTTCCTAATTGTATAGAAAGGTTAGGAATCTTCTTTGTGCATAACATGGTGAAACCATCAGCTACCATCACTTTGAAGCCTTCAAACTCTTTAGTCTTCAAACCTCTCTTTGTTACCAATTCTTCGTCAATAAAGTTGTGAGTTGCTCCAGTATCAATTAGAGCAACAATCCTTTGAGAACCAACCACTCCATGAACCCGAAAGGATTCATTTTTTTGAAAACTTGATAGTTGTTCTAAAGCACTACCATCTCCAACCTCATTAGGCTTCTCTTTTGGAGCTTCTTCACCTTGTTGATTCGTATTGTTGATCAGACGAATCAGATTTTGTTCCATAATCAGAATAGCCCTCCATTTGATGTGCTTTGCCTCTTCCATAGCAGTGGTGACCCTTAACCCAAGGCTCACGACAAGTGTAGCAAACACCATCTTTTCTAAGCTGCTCTTAGAGCTCTTCTGACATCTTTGGCGGAAATTTTTTTGGCTGACTTGAAGAATGTTTTTTATTCTTCTTATGACTAAAGGGTTTTGAATGAAACTTTGGCCTTGGGGCTGCCAACTCCATGCTCCTCACTTTCTTGATGGCTTCATCTAAGGTTGGTAGATCGAAGGTTTTGACCCATCCCTTCAAAGGCTCCATTAATCCTTCAGAAAATAATACCACAAGTCTTCTCTCAGTAATGTTGGGCACCATTACTGACAATCTTCGAAAATTAGCCACATAAGCTTCTAAAGATCCTTGTCGCTTCAGCTGCGCCAATTCTTGGAATCTTAGCTCAGGATCCTTGGTATCAAATCTTTCAATCAACTTGTTGGTAAATGCTTCATATGTGCGGATGAGGTTATGGCCAAAGTGACCAAACCATGAGTCCACCATTCATGGGCCACTTCGTCCAAGTGCAATGTGACAAATTTAATTGCATCTTTTTCTGGCATTGGTCTAAATGAAAGATAGTTATCCAATTTTTGCACCCATGACCTGGCTGTACACTTATTACTACCATCAAAATGGTCCAAAGTTATATTTCCCAAAGCTTGTTGAAAATCATTTCTAGGCATCATAGGAGGACGATGCTCATTTCTTCCACCATTTCTCTTACTTCTTTGATTCATGAATTGATCAAAGGTCCAAGCATCTCTCATATCAAGGGGTAGAGAAGCATACTCCATATATGCTTGTCGAGCATCATCTGCAAAAGGAATAACAACCTCCCCTTGTGGTTGTTCCTCCCTTGGAGTGAAGGTAGGGAAGAGAGGTCTAGCGGAAGATCCACTAGTGGTTGCAATGTGTTGTCCCACAATCCTATCACTTCTATTTACTTCAGGACTACTGTTGTTGTTATTTCCATTAACTCCACTGTTTTCACCAGTTTGATTATTTTGGGGCTAAATGATATTATGTGCTGTTTGCTAATCCAATTTTGACAACAATCGGGACATCATGTCGATCATCCTGTCAAACTTTTTTTTCCATTCTTGCCTCCTTTTCTTCATAAGCTTTCCTAAGACTTTCTGACATGTTTTCAATTGTTTTTCTAGTACCTTCAACTATTTTTCCAGCACCTTCAATTGTTTTACCAATATCTCTTAGAGCTTCTGAAAATGTTTCTACCTCTAGAACTGGTGGAAACTGATGCTGAGTTCTAGCTTGACTTCTGGTGAATGGTTTGGTTTCTCTTTCGCTCATCTGACAACTGAATGTTGAATGTCACAGGATGGTAGGGTCTTTTACTCTAATACCACTGAAATGTGCTAGTCAATTTTTTTCTTGAATTTATCACAACACAACCAGCACTATGCCAATGGATTAGTGTTAGCTTCAAATTGGGAATCAAATTAAATGCACTCAACGCCAAGAATGTGCACACAAAATCCTTTGGAAGGCAAGGTACTAACATATGGTGGAGGAAACTGAATTATAACTGAAGTAAGTATAACTGAAAATAGAAAGAGGCGGTGAACCAGCCATGAACAATTTCCGCACTTCCACTAATTTAGTGGGGGGAAAAATAAAACAAAACAAACTAATTCATCTGTTGCGGCGGGCATCCACTCATGAGTGGGGATTCACCACTTTTCAGTGGGTGAGAAAGAGAGATACAATGTAATTTCCTCCCCATTGGCGGTAAACCATCCAGGGGTTATAGTATTTTCTTTTGAAGATCACAAGTAAATGCAGTAAATAATGAAATGCTCATAACTTTCTCAATTTACCTCTGAATTGAATGAAATCAAATGCAGATGTTTTCTAGGAGGTTGGCGCCCAAATTGCAACTGAGAAACAACATCAAAGACTAGCTAATAATTTTGGTACAAATTCCAAAGCCTTCCTAAATGGTACGGCTTGACTGGGAGGGGTGATTTGCTCTAGAAAATCAAATACTTTGAAATAAAATCCCATCTTCCATGGAAAGGGTCACCCTTGGTCAACAAACACATAGCAAACATGCCCAAAACAATATTCAATCTTATCCAAGAGCTGTGAACAAAAATCAATTTCAGCTATAGATGAATCAGCAACTCTAAACTGACAAAAACTCCAAAAATTCTTCAACAATTAAACTCCATCTGGTAGTCTGAATGAGAAGCAACAATAAGACCAACTAGGTGGTGTCTTTCAAACACGAAATTGGTTGGAAGCTAGTAGGTAAGCATCCCTCAAAGCACATTCAATAGTCATTTCGACAACATAACAATAGCGTAAACATCAGATGATTAAAGTTGGAGCAAAGCATCCTCTTTTATAGAAAAGGAGAAGACTCATCAAATTCCACGCTAGGGACACCAAAAGCCATTTGCAATATTTTCAAATTCAAAAATATAAAAATCTCCTCAAGAGTGGCGTCCAACTTCAAGGCAATATAAAAACTATATTAAATATTTAATTTCTCCCTTTATGAAGGCGTCCCCCTTCATGTCCACCTTTTAAATACAACTTGAAGTTAGTGCACTAGGCCAAGGGGTCAACTTGAAATTATTATGCCTTTAATGAAATAATTCACCAAAATATTGCTTTTTTTAAGCCAAACACCAAAACCAACAACTGCTCCAACTAAAAAAGACTTACTGAAGTGCTGACAACTAAGATATTGCCAAAATAGAATTTACTAAATGTTGTACCCCAAAATTAAAATTTTTGTTACACTTAGACATTTTGAAGAAATGAGTAAAAGTCTTGTCAAATCTATCAAAAAGGTCAAAATTTGGGTGTGCATGTCTTGCATGCGGGGTAAAAACGTGAAATTCCCAAAATTTGACAATCTGGTTCTGCTTAGAGCGACCTAATCTACAAAACCCAAATCTCAATTTTTCATCCCTACCTTTTAGGAAAACTGCTATTTTTAGAAATTTCCTAAAATAGTAACTTTTTCTGGGTTTTTCTAGGTTTCTTTTGAAACAGATACTGGCAAAAGTTTCTAAAAATAGAAAGTTTCTAAAAATAGAAAATTGGTCCGATAGGGTTCAAACTGATTTTGATTGGCTCTAAATACTTCCATATCAGGTTGGTGCAGTTATAACCTCAAAATAATCAGTTTTGCCATAGTGGGTCTATTCTGCTTTTTTAGAAGCAAATCAGGAGCTCCGAGGCCATCAATGGAGGTCAGTCAGCTGCCAAGCGTCACACTCAACACTTAGGTGTTAAATAGAAGGTGAGTTGGTGAGTAAGCATGAAGAACAAGGAAGAAGGTGAAAACAGTGAAATTTTGACTAAGTTTGCTTGACTTGGGCGCCCCGGGTGAAGAAGGATGCCCATCTTTTTAGGGCATCAAACGACGAAATTAGGGTTCGAGCTTCCAAGCAAAGTTGTTCAAAATTCTCCTAGCTCCGCAGCGAATCCATCAGTGCAGTCGTCAGATCATCCAGTCGTCCAGGATTCGGGGTCAAACAAAGGGTTTTTAACCTGAAGATGAAGTGAAAATCATGAAAGTAATGGAAAATTTTCTAAGTCTGGAAGTTTTCATTGCCCCTGGTGCCCAAGGGCGCCCAGCTTTTTGAGGGATCTAACTTAGCTATAAGGATTTGCAAAAAAGCTCAATCTTTCCATAATTTAGATGGCTTCACAACGGGTGTCTTCTTCAGAGCATCCAACTTGTCGTTCTCCGGAAAATCCAAATCGAGGTGAAGGTATAGGATGAAGGTTTGAATTTGAAGGTAAAACCTAATGAAAAATATTCTAGTCTGGAGCAAATGGGCGCCCCTATAAGAGAAAGGCTCCCATGATTTCGAAGGCTCAAATGGATGAATTTGCTAGTAAAGCTTCCAGTATGACTTCTCTAGAATAGATCAAGCTTTCCAACGAGATCACAAGCACGTCAATCTGATTGGGCAGTCACTAGATGAAGCAGGTGGAACAGAGGGTCTGACAAGAGTCAAAGTCAAAAGCAAAAAAGAATACAGAAAAATGGCTAACTCTGGTGAAGTTTAGTGCCCCAGGTGCCCAGGGGCGCCCAAACTTTTGGTGCCTCAAATTCAACTTTTTGACAAAGTGACTCCTAGAAGATCCCTCTCAGAATCTCCTCAGCTCTGCAACGAGCCCTGCCATCAATCAATCTGACGCCCAGATCTTTAGATCTGACAGGATCATCTGTAGAACAGAAAAGATGAAAAGCTGAAAATGGCTAAGTCTGGTCAAGTTGGGCGCCCCTAGAGAGAAAGGGCGCCCAAACTTTTGAGGTCAGAAATGATGGAATTTTCCAATACACCGCCCAACATCACCTCGTTGGTTTCAACCAAGCTATCCAGTGAACCTATCAACCAATCGATCTGATCAACGTAGCTCTCGGAGTCAAGATTTCATCAGAAGATCAAAGGGAAATGAAGAAATTGAAAATCATGAAAAAATGGCTAACACTATGAAAGTTCAAAGCCCCTAGAGGAAATAGGCTCCCATGAATTCGAAGGCCTAAATGAAGTTTTTAGCCAAAAGTGCCTCTAAGGTGATCTCAGAATCAGTCGAGCTTCGCAATGAATTATTCAGCTCCTCCATCGGATCAACCTAGAAGTCGGAGATCGAAGATCAAACAGGGTCCAAAATTGAGGAAAAGTTGAAAACTTATAAAAAATGGTTTAAGTCTGGAGAAAGTTGGTGCCTCCAACCAAGAAGGGCGCCCAAAATATCATGCCTTAATCAAAATTTCCAAAATTTCAAAATTCAAGACGAACATGGATGTCCAAGTTCGACGAATAGGCTGATTTTAGGGTTTTGAAGGATAAAAGCGAAAGAAAGGAAAGTTATCTCAAGCCTAGAGCTTATTTAAGAAGCTTTTATCATTCAAATTTCATTATTTTTGCAAGTGGCGTTCAAGCTGAAGAGGAGCAGCAACTTTGAAGTTTTTATTTCAATATTCAAGAGTTCAAGGTTGCTGATTTTCAAGAAGTTCTTCATTAATTTTCAGACTAGCAACATAAGACCTTGCTTTTTTATGCTTTTTTCATCCAGAACATCAAATTTTTGAAGGAAAAGGTCAAGATTTTCAATTTTCAGCCATCTGGGTCTCTTCATCCCAATCTTTTGAAGAATTTTCAAGAAATTTTCTCAAGTTGCAGTAGCTTCTTTTTCCTTGCATGTCAGTGAAACCCTCAGTGTATTCAAATTTTGATCATCTGGGTCCTCTTGAAACAATCCTTTGAAGAAAACCCAAATCTCAGTTTTTTTTAAGAAAATTTCAAATTCTAGGGTTCGTTGCTTTTTCGATCAGCCTTCAATATTTTTCACATCTGATCAACTGGGTTCATTTCAAATGTGCTTCTAAACAAAACCTAGGTGCCAACTTTTTTCAAGAAAATTTGAAGAAATTAGGGTTTGCTGATTTTTCAGTCTAAATTCAAAATTTTCAAAAATGGACGATCTGGGTTGTCTTGCAACAAAATTATGAGCAAAACCCATATCTTAGGAAAATTTCGAAAAATTGTCCGTTTGAAGAAGAAAAATCAGCAGGCTAAAATTAGAAAGTGTGCAAAACTTGTCAGAATATAGTCAAGTTTATAGGCAATCTTCAACGTTTTTCAGTATGGAATACACTCCCATCAAATTCAGAGCCAAACAAGTGTTGTATCATGATTATCTGAACGGATGAGGTTGAGAAGTACTTTTTCAGCTAAAGAGTGTGTAAAGGTGTGATATGAGCAAAATGACAGGTATTGGAAAAGAATTGTGTAGTACTCTTTCGTTCGAAATCAGAAGGGTCAGAAGCATAAAGTTGGAGAGCCGCCAAGTTATCAATTAGTGAGTCATCTTTTGGGGCAGCAATGTTTTTCAAAAATAGAACTCATAAAGCAGCCAAAGAAGTGAAAGATTCTCTAAGTTTGATCACAGAAGGCAAGGAGATCTTAGAGAATCGGAATATTTCCTTAGATAATATCAATGCACCTAACTGGGACCCAGTTTCTTGCTTTTTAGCGGATATGATTGAGATTTAAAGCGGCATTCATTTAGAAGCTTTCTTTCCACTTTTTTTCTATTCTTGGAGCAATTCTTATCCATTCTTTGAAGAAGAGAAAGAAGATAAATGTAATAATTGGCATTTCCTGCTTTTCCTGTTTTCTTAGGTGTTAGATATTATCTTCTTTCTAGATTTAGAAATAAAGTTTGTTTGCTGAGCAAGCCCTGGATTGTGAAAGCAAGGAGATTTTAGGGTTCCCTACTCCTCTGCTTGCCTATAAATAAGAGCCTTTGCTCATTAGTTTTCTTTAACCATGCTAGTGATAACAAAACACTGAGCCTATTGTGTCTTCTATTTGTAATTCAAGTATTGTTCAATTGTTTTATGATAGCGAATTGTTGAGTCTCTTTTAGCCAACAAGGAGTTGTAGTAATTGTTGTTCCTATTGTGTAAGAACAAGTTTTGCAAGCCTCTTTAGCTGCAAGCTCTTGTTCTAGGCATGTGTTTAGTTATTTTGTTCTAGAAGTTTGAGAAATAAAATCATGAGCCTCCTTTGCCTTGGTATAATGTCTCAGATTTCCGTTATTTGTGTAATGCTTTTATGATCTTAATTTCAGCTTACATTGAAGTGTGTAGATGTTTGTTGAGAAAGAGTTTATTGAAGCATTTTGTCAGAAAATCAACCTTGTTCATTTCTAGTTTCTCTTGCTCTGTGTATTACTTGAGAAGTTAGAAATGTCTTTAGCTTAAGTTAGTCGTAGTTGAAGTTCTTAAATCAGAAAATCTCAGTTGTGGCGTTTGTGTTTAATAAACCTTGTGCTCTAGTTGATCAAAAAGATAGGCAACTTAGTTTTTAGTTTACTTTCTTTCAACACCATCAACAAGAGGGAGCTTCCCCTCCTAATTTGAAGAGCAGTTTTACTGTGCATAGCTATCCGTTTCAAATACGCATTCCAAAGGTGTGAATTTAAACACCAACACTAAAAATAGTAAATTCCAAGAAATGCCACAAAACCTCCAACAAAGGAAACCCTAATTTCACCTCAACAAGCCTACAGGCCTCCGGAATAGGTTGATGAGCAACTGAGCTGATCACTGATGAGAAGGGGACATTACAGTCTGCCCTCCTCGAGATTGCTTGTCCTCGAGCAACTGCAAAACTGGATGCTGCAAAATATGTTCACCTTCCCATGTTGCATCTTCAATAGGCAAGTTCCTCCATCTGACCAAGTACTCCTTAATTGTTCTTCTCCTCAAGGAGCGCTCCCTAGTGTCAAGAATCTCTTCTGAAATCAACATTAACTACCCTTCTTCATCTAATGGAGGTAACTCTAAAGTAGCCACCACATTGTGCCCAAGCACCTTCTTGAGGCGTGACACATGAAAATTTGATTCTTGAAGGGTTGTTTGAGCACTATTCAAAGAGTTCGTGGTAACCTTAAGCTCATAAGTGAGCTCATCAACCTCCTCTTCCTTTCCCTTTAGAGCATAATAATCATAGTTATGGGACTCGCCCGGACTCGGCGAGTCGCATGCCGAGAACCGTTGGTCCAGTCCTGGGAGCGCGGCCGCGGATGCAGTAGCGTCCAACTGCTTCCAGGCTGGACTCGCCGGACACGCCGGATGCATTGGACGCACCGCGTCTAGGAGAGTCCTGATCCTTGGACGTGGCCGGCGGCAGCAAGTGAAAAAGGCATTAAAAAAAATAAAATTAAAGTTTAAGTGTTTTTTTTTTGTCCTATATTATCTCCCCAAAAAAGCAACCTAAAAGCAACCTCATTTCATTCATTTGGCAAAATAGGAGGAGAAGAGAGAGTTGTGAAGAAAAATAGGAGGAGAAGAGAGGGCAACCAACAAGCTGTTGAAGACAAATCCAAGGTCATATATCATTTGGGGAGCTTCATACCAGCAAGGAGGTGCATTGAGAGCTCATTACCAGTGATTGGGAGGAGTTTGCATTGCATTCCAAGCCAAATCTAAGAGGTAAGTTTGATTTTAATTGATTTTTTTGTGTTTTTTTAACAAATAATTCATTGTAATTTGTAAAATCATTGTTTTTTTGAGTTTGCATATTTTTTTACAAACCCTACTTGCAATTTAAATAATTTTAGAAACCCTACTTTTGCAGCCACATTCATTTGCAAATCAAACCATATTATTATTTTCACAATGTCTCAAACCCTAGTCAGAAAAGACCCTGCTTGGAAACATGCTGAAATCTTTCCCGGAATGAAAAGAGGAGACGCAAAATGTAACTATTGCAAAACAATATATCATGGAGGGATAAATAGATTAAAATACCATCTTGCACGCATACCCGTCCATGATGCAGTGGGTTTCACTAAAGCACCTCCTGAGGTTGTTTGTGAAGTGCAGGTGCAATTAGAAACTTTTGAAATGCAAAAAGAAATGAAAAAGAAACAAAAGCAGGAGTTGGCGAGTGTTGGAGTTGGACAGGGACTTGGTGCTGTTGGAGATGCTTCTTCCATGCCTCCATACCGTCCTAGTGCTAGTTCTTGTGCTAGTGCTTCTGCTTTTGCATCAGCTATGCCTATGGGTACTCCTAGTGCTGGTGGCACTGCTACTACTAGTGGTAGTGGCAGTATTAGCATTGGCCCTAGAGTTCGTAATAGGGTGGACTCATATTTTATACCACACACTACTCCTGGTTCCCAACCGTCGCTTGAGAGCATGGGTTGGAACAAGGATGCACATGATGCAACAAAAAAGACAATTGTAGATTTTTGGTACTACTGCACCATTCCCTTCCATGTAGCCAAGTAATTCTTTTTCGTTTAATTGTTTTAAAATTTACATTTAAATTCTAGAATCTAGATGTATCTCATTATCGAATTCAAATTTAAAGTTTAAAACTTAAAACTTTTCATTTTACAATACTTATGTAACTTATTAATTTATTTATGACATATTTTAGGTCACCTTTTCGGCAAAACATGGTTGATGCCATAACCATATGTGGGGCGGGGTTCAAAGCCCCTAGTGAAGATGAATTAAAAGGCCCACTTTTGACTCAAAAGGTGGCAGATGTGAAAGCACAATTAGAGGAGCAGCGCAAGCAGTGGAGGATGATTGGTTGCACCATCATGATTGATGGTTGGACCGATAGGAGAAATAGGACGCTGCTTAATTTCCTAGTTTCCTCCAGAGGTAATTGTACTTCCCTCAATGCATTGAAATTTGAATTTGATTTAGTGATTAATAATTTAATATGGCTGATTTATGTTTTTTAATTTATTGAATAATTGGTTTTGCTTATTTTTTCAGGTGACACCATCTTCATGAAGTCCATTGATGCTTCTGCCCAATTCAAAAATGCCACATACCTATGTGAGGCTATAGAGGAGGTGATAGTTGATGTGGGGGAAGAGAATGTAGTGCAAGTGGTGACAGATAATGCAGCAAATTATGTTGCTGCTGGTAGATTATTGATGGAGAGGCACCCTACTATATTTTGGACTCCATGTGCCGCCCATTGCATTGACCTCATGTTGGAGGATCTTGGTAAGCTCCCATGGATCAAAACATGTGTGGAAGCAACAAAAAACATATGCAAATTTGTATACAACCACACATGGGTGCTTAACCTTATAAGGCAATACACGGGGTTGAGGGAGTTGTCTCGTCTTGGCATCACCAGTTTTGCAACAAATTTTATCACGACGCAATCCTTGATTCGGTCAAGGGCAGCCTTAAGGCGCATGTTTACTAGTGAGGAGTGGTCTTCCTCATCCTTTTCTACAAGCACTGCAGGGATTGTTGTGGCTGATTGCATTTTTGATGAGCAAGGGTTTTGGACACCAATGGACAAGATTGTGAAGGTAAAATTTAATTCTTTATTATGTTTTAATTTTTAATCATATCTTACTTTTATTTGTTTATTTTCGTTCACACTTATTTGTGAAACATGTTTGCACTTTGCAGTTTATTGAGCCCTTGCTAGTTCTCCTATGAGTTGCAGATGGGGAGAAGCTCGCAATGGGCTACATATATGAGGGCATGGATAGGGCCAAAGAGGCCATTAGATCAGTCTATGGTGGAGTTGAGGAGAAGTATCGTCCCATTTGGGATATCATTGATAGGAGATGGAAAAACCAACTTCATAGGCCCATCCATGCAGCCGCATGTTTCCTAAATCCGGCCTTCCAATTCCGCCGTGATTTACATGCAGATAGAGAAATTCTTAGTAGGCTCTACTCGATGATAGAGCGGATGTTGTCTGGTTGTTACTACACGATGGTGTAGGAGATAGATGCCTTCACTAAGGCATTAAGGAGACTCTTTGCATCACAAATGTGCAAAGATAGCAGGACAAATATTATCACAGTAAAAAATATATTTATAGCATAATTTTCAGCTCTTTTATATTATTATAATTCTTATTATTAAATGTTGAACTTGAACTTGAAACTTGAAATGAGATTGATTTTGCTTCTTTTTCTCATCTCAAATAGATGGTGGCATATGTTTGGTTTTGATACATGGATCCTGGAAAATATTGCCATTCGTATATTGAGCCAGCCATGTAGTTCATCTGGTTGTGAGCACAATTGGAGTATGTTTGAGCACATACACTCCAAGAAGCGCAATAGATTGACAGTGGAGAGGATGAATGTCTTGGTATATGTTCATTACAACCTTCGGCTCAGATACAGGAAGTTTTTTGACCACGACAAAACTCCAATTAGTCTAGAGGAGGTTGATCCACAGTCTGAGTGAATCACTAAGGCTACAGATGCAGTCTTTAGTGACAAGGACCTTGATTGGGTGGACCAGGCAGAGAGAGAGAGGCCGAGGTTGTAGCCATGGCTGAGGAGGAGGCTAGAGCACGAGGAGACATAGCTGTTGTTGGTGAGAGTGGCATGGAGAGTTAGACATAAGCAGAGACTATGGCTGCAGCTACAACATCATCCAGGACCCTTAGATGCCTTCGTAGGAAGGATGCTGGCTCCACTATGCCATAGGGCATAGAGTCATAGACTTATAGCTATTGTTTTACTTTTGATATTTCATATTTGTATGGAACATTTGATGTCATGGATTTCATATTCCATGAGTGTTGTATACATTTGACTAATTTTATATATCTAAGTATGCTATTTCTTCAGCAGCGCAACTACAATTTGTGTACTTTATACTTATGTGATCGTTGCATACTTGTGCATGTGATCAAATTTGCTTTTAATTGTGTT
>VDFB02107088.1:0-22249 GCA_007258455.2 Sequoia sempervirens
TTAAAATTTTTGCTACACTTAGGCATTTTGATAGAGTCGGTTAAAGTATTGTCAAAATTGTCGAAAAGGTCGAAAAATAAAAACTTGCATGTCATGCATGTTGGTCAAAAACTCAAAATTTTCAAATCTAACAATGTGGGTCTGCTTAGAGTGAAGATTTTTACAAAGCCCATGAGGGAGTTTGTAGCAAGATTTAATTGTCTTGTTACACGACTTTCTTCTACTCTTAATCCATCACCTGACATTCTGATGAGCTATTTCAGAAATGCTCTTCCATCAGAGATAGCCTTCTTCCTAAAGTTGGAAAAACAAACAGAATTGACGAATGCGCAAGAACATGCCATCGAGTTGGAGGATAACAAGATTACCCCTAGCAAGATGAAGAAGGATTCCATTAGACCTCTAGTTCAGAGTTCTGCAGATCCACAACTACTAAAGGTAGCCAATGAGATGCTTGCACTATCACCACCATAGCATCAACCTTAGCAACTATACTAGCCAAAAAGGAATGACTTTTAGCCTTACAACATTTATAGGCCGTGGTTGCCAGCTCCACCAAAACAAACAACTGAAACTACACAAAGTGTAGTATTTTTCTCTTTTCACGAGACCGAATGAATCAGATCATGGGCTTTATTGAAGCTGCACCCAGTTCCAGTTTTGTCCCTACACCAAGTTCGAATGTTGTCTTACCACAGATGGACAACTTCGATGGTGACTTTGCTCTGAGATACTTTCAAAGTGAACCCGTTATTGAAGAAAAAGAAGACCTCCACCTCTAATCTCTTGCAGTAAATCACAGAAGATATTCAATGCTTGTGTTTACATGTGCTCTGCACTTGAAAGCACAAAAGGAAGAAGAGAGGCAAAGAGCTAAAGAACAAATTAAAGAACAAGAGAATACTAAAGCGGTTGCTCAAGACCCGTCTCTAGCAAATTTTGACATTGTAAACTCCATGATGAAGACCAAGGTTAAGATTTCACAGTTGGAGTATCTTCGTGATCATCCTGAGCAACTGGACAAAATAATACATCTAAAGAAAGAAGCTTCAATTCAACCTACATTGCTTGAGTCATCCATGTTAGCGGAAGAAAAGCCCAAACCTTTCTATATATCTCTATATATAGGAGGATTCAAACTTAGCAATTGCATCATAGATTCAGGAGCCTCAGATAACGTCATGCCTCTACAAGTGATGAACGCATTGGGACTTTCGTGCACTAAGACATAGGACAAGTGTTATTCACTTGAGTCTAAGTCGGTGCCATTGGTCAGACAATTGGAGGATGCTCAAGTAAGGTTGGTAGCTTGCCCAGAGAAAAAGATAAAATGACCATCCTAGTGGCTGACAATCCAGACAGCTATGGGATGTTGTTGAGTTAGAGCTTTTGTAGAGATCTTGGTGGTGCAATGCAGTTAGATTGGTCATTTGCGACAATTCCTATGAAGGAGGGAAAAATCAATATAGAACTTGAGCCCAAATCCCGATTCATCATGGTGAAATCCCTAGACCTCGTAGCCCAAATTCTATATCAAGAAACGGGTCCTTGTAAGTATGTGACGCTATCAGAGATGGGAACTGAAGACCAAAACATCGCTTTTCTTGAAAAGAGACTCACAGAGGATACAAAATTATGGACAATGCATTTCGATGGGGGTTGTTCAATTGTAGTTTTAGGAGCGAGGGAAATGATCATCTCCCTAAAGGACAATTCTACCGACTTGAATATTGCCTGCAATTGGAATTCACTGAAGTTTAAAAAGAGGCCCTTTTGTTAGGCCTCAAAAATGCCGAAGACATGGGAATCAAACTCCTATGTGTTAAAGGGGATGTAGAGGTGGTCGATGAGCCAATCAAAGGATATTTTTAGGTCAGAAAGGATCACCTACGACATTATAGAAACTGAGTTTGGAACGCGATTGACTGGTCTGAAGCGTTCAACATCAAAGACATCCCGAGGATAGTCGACAACAAAATTGATGACTCAATGGTATCGACTTCCCTCTTTGCACGATATTCTGACTTTTGTTAGGGTGCCTTTGCCTGGGCTTATGAAGATATGAGAATCTTCATCCCAGAGGAATTGTCTCCTGTGATACCCATGAGAAGATAAGTAAAGCCTTTCAGGCATAAATGACATCCTTCGAGGATTGAGTAATTTTCCTTTTTGTTTTTGTGATGTGTTTCCCCTTTCTGTTATGTGTTTGCTATGTTGTGTTTCTCCTTTTTGTGAAATTTTTGTCGTGTTCTAGGTGATTAGATGTCTTGTTTTAGGTGATTTTTAGGGAAATTCCAACGTATAGGTGACTTAGGCCATCTTGTCCTAGGTGATTTAGGGAAAAAGTCTTGTGATAGGTGATTTGGAAATGTTCTTGACTCTAATTCCCAATGGATAAGGCACTAATCTATGCTTAAAAGTATAGAGATTCCTAGTTCTCCTATGCCATAAGTATTTGACATGGTCCCCAAACAGAGCCAAATGTTTTACCCCAAATTAAAATTTTTGCTACACTTAGGCATTTTTAAAGAGTCGGTGGAAGTCTTGTCAAAATTGTCGAAAAGGTCAAAAAATCAAAACTTGCATGTCATGCATGTGGGTCAAAAACTCAAAATTTTCAAAATATGATGATCTGGGTCTGCTCAGAGCTAAGTTTTCTACAAAACCCAAATTTAAGTTTTTCAGCCCTAAAATTTAGGAAATTTTCTAAAAATAGACTTTTTTTTTGGTTTTTGTGGGTTTCTTCTCAAATGGATGCTGGAATTTTTTTCTAAAAATAGAATGTTTGCTCCCAGGGCTCAAATTGATTTTGATTAGTTGAAAATACTTCCCAATCCGGTTGGTCTAGTCAGAATCGTCAACAGCTATACTAACCAAAGAGGAACAACGTTCAGCCGTTCAACAACTACAAGCCAAGATTTCCAGGACCTCCATTGAGACAAGCAGAGGCCGAAAGATCTACTGTATTTTGCTCTTTCCACAAGACTGATGCACATAGTGGTCCATCATGTCCTGAGAATCTGAGAATGAACCAAATCATGGGATACAATGAGGCTGCACCAAGTTCGAGTTTTGTACCTTCACCAAGTTCAAATGTTGTCTTACCACAAACGGGCAACTTTGATGGCGACTTTGCAATGGGATACTTTGATAGAGAACCCGTCAATCAAGAAGAAGAAGAAGAAGAACAATACCGTTAGTATTCTGTTGCAGAGAATCATGAAAATATTTCATTGCCTATTTTCACACGTGCTCAACACTTAAAAGGAACGAAAGAAGAAGAAGAAAGATGGAAATCAAATGAAAAGGGAAAAGAGTTGTAAAGTACCGTGCAATTCTCTGCCCTAAATTTTCTGTTTGGCCCCTGTGCAAATGTGTCTGACACTCGAGGTGTGAGTTGATGGTATGCTGTTTTAGTTGCTGGTTATCTGCTGTTATAATTTGCGGATTGTTTGCTTGGTTTGAGGGGAGCTCGTTGTACATTGCCATAGTTACTGTTAAAGATACTTTAATACCACTGTAGGGTGTCTTGCTCAAACTGCTTAAGCTTGTTTTCTTTCAATTCAAGTTAGTGTCATTTTTGTCAAACGATTGGCGAGTGAGCTGATTTCTGAGTTGGTAAGCCTGTAATGTCCCCTTTTTCAGCGTGATCTTGTTTTGCGATTGTTAGCCCTTTATTGGACCCTTGTGGGCTAGCCAGTTTGGATAGAGGGTCAGTGATGCATTCTGGAGAGTTGGTTTGTTCGTGTTTTCAGTGGACAGTGCTTGGATCACAGCGAGCGTTTGCATTCCAGGAGTTCACAGCTTCTGACGGCAC
This sequence comes from Sequoia sempervirens, assembly GCA_007258455.2. Taxonomy (NCBI): domain Eukaryota; kingdom Viridiplantae; phylum Streptophyta; class Pinopsida; order Cupressales; family Cupressaceae; genus Sequoia; species Sequoia sempervirens. The sequence goes on from VDFB02107088.1 coordinate 3,818, forward strand.
GAGATTATCCTGAGTTTTGAGCATATTACGGGATTTTAAGTGATTAAGTTAATTTATTAACTTAAACGCCTTTTTAATTAAAGTCACATTGACTTTAATTATATTTTATATCACTTAAATGTCAAAAAGGAGACTTTAATATTTTAATAACTTAAAATATTGAAAAGTGCGCTCAAACTATTGAAAAGGGATTCTATTAAAATATTAAAATATTTTAATGATGAGAAAGGCCGTACTATTCTTGAAATGTGTGCCATTTGGTATAAAGGCATTTCCTGGCAATAGAAACTCACTTCTTGACTATTTCGATTTGCCTTGTGCATTTTTTTTTTTTCCTTCTGAGCAATATCCTGTGACCAGGGTTTGATCATTGTGTCCATTGGAGAACGGAAACTCTTCAGTGTTGAGTACTCTTGAGGCTGTGAAAGATCAGCTGAATCAGTACAGTTGAGGGCTTCACACAGAAGTTCTACAGTTGCAGACAGAGGATATATTTATACAGTTGTTTGTTCTTCAGTATAATAATTGAGGGTTCTTGGTGGCGCATCCTTCATCAGAGGCAGAGGTTTCCACAGAGTCTTCCTGCATTGTTTTCTATAGCCGTACGGCCAGCATTGGGGTTTGTGCCTTAAAAAGGCGTGTGAAGTGAAAGAGAAAAACGCCTTCCTTTCTTGTTGGTTTTGGGTTCTATCATGGGCGCCTAGCTATTGCAGAGCATTGTGACCTGTTTCTCAGCTGGAGAAACCTTTCCTGGAGTCATGGCGTGCATTCAGGCTTGTTTTCACCTTTCTCAGCTGTAGATCTGGCCAGTTTCTTATTTAAATAATCTGGAGCCTGATTGGTATGTTTATCATTCTTAATCTATCTGTTGGTGTTAGATAATACATTCTGTACTTTCAATTTGAAGAAATAAGTTTAAATTTGTCTTTTATGAGCAAAAATATGCTGCGCCCCTTCTATTCTGTCTACTAAGATTTCTCTAAAAAACTTTAAAAACACTTTAAAAGACTTAAGAAAAGAGGGTTTTGAGCTGAGAGCCAGCAGGGCTCATCACAAAGCCTCTGTTTAACTTCTGCTTAAGGCCTTGATTAGATAAAGTCGAGACAGTAGCATATAATACTAAACTTATCACTGTATGTAAAATGGAAGGATCATATGGAACAGAATCTCTAATGATTATTAATGAGAACAATTTCCGTGAATTTCTTATAACAGGATATGTTAAACTGTGCACCTAGTGACTTCCAGAAATGAACAGAATTAAACTATACTCGAATACAGTGCTGATGTGAAGTTCTATGCCCAAAATGTATTATAGTGATTATCAACATCGCTCAGAAATTCTTACAGCAGGTTGTAAAATATGTTGACAATATTTTCAGACTGAATATAATGCAAGGATTGATAATACGGTTGTATAACTCAAATAAATACAATGTTCAGAATTTCTGAGCATTAATTTAACACTCTTTCAGATTTAGAATGACACAGATTCCAACCTGGTTATGAGCAGCCATCTGAAACAAACACAGCAGACTGAAACTGGCCCAGAATCTCCAGTAAACCCCACGTACAGCAGTAGTGGACTCCCACGCTTCTCCACAAGGCCACGCACAGGACTTAGACACCTCGTGGAAGCGTTGCAAGGCTGGGAACGCAAGGAATGGGGAGGCGATTTGCTTCAGGGACTCACGCCAGGCTGAAACACTCCAAGCGACCCACTGAAATGCTTCCTCTGCTAGTCGTCCCTCCAAAATGTTGCTATCTGCTGTAGGGTTCCAAACACCTATCGAAAATGTTCCCAGCAGTGCCAACGAGCTGAGATTTCATTGCCTCCAGTCGTGCCCTATTCCAGTATACGCGTCTTCACCTTCTCTGCTCGGCTCTTCTCAGATTCGACTCATAAAAGAATTCTTCCAACAGATATTGCTGAGTCTAAGTTTCTTATGGTGTAGGGCGTCTCCACAGCAACGTATCAATGTCTTCAAAATCCGGCTCAAGGAATGATTCAAACGCTGTAATCTAAACCACGAAAATGCCTTCGAACCCCAGCTAGGAGAGATCTCTCACCCTCGAAACTGGTTGCAGCTGGTTGGAACCCTAAGGCGCCAAACACACGGGAGTTTCCTTCACCAAAATATCTTCTTCTCATAAGTGCGAATGAATTCCTTTCTTTTCCTCTTTGTAAACTTATCTTCTCCAAGGGAGCCCGTGACTTTTGGAAAAGTAGCCTTTTAAAATATTTCATAAGACACTTTATAATTTTTCACCATTCAAAATATAAGTGACTCTTTACAAGGTCATATTTTAAATATTTTACTAAGTCACTTAATAACTTGCTTTATCAATTATTTAATATCCCGCTTTTGAAAATAATATAAGCGTTAGGGAATATTAAATAATTGAGTCAGTTTGTCCAATTTTTTTTTTTGGGGACATTACAAGAGTGCCTTCCACTTCTAATCCCAAGCCTTCACATGAGAACACATTACCAGTTGCTCAAGATCCGTCTTCAACAAATTTTGATATTGTGACCTCCATGATGAAGACGAAGGTACAAATATCTCAACTAGAATATCTTCAGGACCATCTAAAACAATTGGAGAGGATTTTAAAGGTCGTAAAGAAGCAAGTTGTAATTCAGCCCACATTGCTCGAGTCATCCATACCAGGGGAAGAAAAGCCAAAGCCTTTCTACATATCCTTATATATAGAAGGATTCAAGCTCAACAATTGCATAATAGACTCAGGAGCTTTTGACAATGTTTTGCCCTAACAAATCATGAACGCATTGGGAATCTCGTGCACCAAGAATCTTGACAAGTGTCATTCACTTGAGTTGAAGCCAGTTCTGTTGGTCGGCCAACTAAAAGACGCTCAAGCAAGGTTGGCATATTGTCCAAAAAAGAAAATCACAATGACCATTCTAGTAGCTGATAGTCCAACCAGTTACGGGATGCTACTGAGTAGAAGTTTCTACAAAGATCTCAGAGGAGAGATTCAGTTGGATTGGTCATTTGTGATAATCTCGTTGAAAAAAGGCAGTTTCAAGCTAGAGCCAGAGGCGAAATCCAGATACACAGTGGTGAAATCCTAGGACCCCCAAGCACAAGTGTTGTATCAAGACACGGGCCCTGGCACATATGCCATGTTGTCCAAAGTGACTGAAGAAAGGAAAAAAGTTGCATATTCTACAAGTCCATCAAAAGAAGATACAAAGATGTGGACAATGCAATTTGATGGAAGTTGCTCGACAGCAGGCTCGAGAGCAGGAGTTGTCATCACTTCTACCAAAGGTGTTTTATACTCATTGCATATTGCTTGCAGTTTGAAAACACAAACAATAATGCGGAATATGAGGCGCTCATACTAGGTCTCAAAAATGCAAAGGATATGGGTATAAAGTTACTCGAAATCAAAGATGACGCAAAGATGATCGTGCAAAAGATCAAAGAGCATTATCAAGTAAGATAAAACCGCCTTCAGTCTAATCGATAATGGGTGCGGAATGCAATCGACTGGTTCGAAGCATTCGACATCAAGTACCTTCCATGTGAGCACAATAGCAGAGCAGATGCCCTTGCGGTATCGGCTTCTCTCTTCATGCCTCATTTTGACTTCCGTCGGAATGCTTTCTCTATTTATCTCATATACTAGTCGGTTGTCCCTGACAATTGTGACAACTGGAAGGTCTTCGATGATGATGATCACATCGAAGAATTCATTTGCATTGCGGACAACTACAAAGAACTATTCTTTGAAGGCAGTGCTTCTCCGTTTAGAGAATCCATAGCAAAAGATTCTGAAGTAGCAGAATCAGGCATTATCCAGTTGATAGGCAATAATATTCCCAAGGGTTTGGTTGATGTGTTTTTCGTGACTGCACCAACACAGAATAAAGTTTACCAACGGCTACTCTATTCTCTCTTGATCAAAGTATTCAACATGCTAAGATTGCGAGAGAGTTCATGCTTTCAACTCCAAGGTTCCTTCTATACAATGGATAGCTTCAGTTGGTTCATTGTGATTTGCTGGTATCACGAGGGGACTTACAAAATTGTTCAACAGCAGAGAAAGGAATTTGAATGCTTGAAAGGTTTGTCTATAAAGCTCTTGTTTCCTAAACTAACCAGAAAGTACCGAATGTAAATGGTTGCAGGGACAAGAAGGTTCTAATCTACTCTAAGGCATGGGACATGGCAATCAATTCTCGCAGACTTCAACCGAGCTTTGCTTTTCCGTGCTTCGGATAGCCTCCACAAAACCGGTGCAATCTTCAGAGGAGTAACCAAAGGTATTCGGATCATAATTCAACACGAAGACACTGTCACAATGACACATACCAACATGTGAATCACAAACGAAGTTAAGTCCACAATGTTCCAATTGACCACACAAGGCGAATTCACCATCAGCGAACACACTAGTGGTATGGATAGACGAAGCTTGCTCGAATCGAACACCACATTCCACAACTAGCATCTACTTGCATGAAATGAAATTTATTCTACTTTAAGATTCTATTGAAAGAAAATGCTAAGTGATTTGGAAGGACGAAAAAGCCTTGCTAGCTACTCACAACAAAAGATGCAATCATCATCAATGAAAACTCTTTTTATTATGAGAGTGTTCACAACAACTTTTTACAAAGCATTCAATGAGAAAGCTTTCCCTCCTCTTCAATCTATGCTATGCTATCAAACTATGCTAAGCTAAGTTGCCTCTCTAATGCTCTCTATGTCTAATCTAATGATGTACAAATGAGGGGAGATGCCCCTTTTATAGTTGGTCAAATCCAATGGACGGCTCAGATTCAATTACAGTGAAGGGCTCAGATTGAGCCACATAAGCCCTAACCCTAAAAACCGCCACCAAGAAGAGGGGTAATAAATGAGCAATTAATGTCCACCATCTTCTAGAAGATTCCTGTCTGGAAACGCATTCACATTGTTCTTGTTCTTCTTCTTGACTGCAAACTGGATGAGCCTGATCATCAAGGCTTCAACTTCTTGAAAGGGTATGGCAAGCACATTCTCAGTCTGACTCCAAGGCGGCAACTGCTCGATGATGATTTTCTTCTCAACTGATATTCTCTAACTCTGAACTACATGAGGATGATTATTTCTCCACCCCTAATCCTGAAGTATTTTCTTATCTCAGACTCGAGCATTTCTTCCTCGCCATTTGCTTCTCTGAATTGAGTGCATATTAGGTTATTCCAACACTTAGCCATTTCTTCCAACATGCAACTTTTCTTCTTTCGAGGTTGAAATGTAGTCTTGGAGTATCCATTCCATCTAGTCCCGACATTCATCCTACAAAATAGATAAAGAGAAGAGCATTAGAACACTTATAGTTTACACTCACTTTACTTACCAGATCTCTATGTTCTGATCTCCAAGGCCTGAGTGATCTCCGGATCTGATAGGGTTCATCGTTTTTCTCTAGCCAATTCATGATTTTTCATCATCTGTAGGCTGGGTGTATAACACCTATGCTTCATATTTCAATGCCTTAGACAAATTTCATCTTCCTCAAGGACGTATTTAAGAGATGCATTTTCATCTTATCATTTCACTCTCATCATATCTTCATCTTTTCTCAGGGTCCTGATGTCTTGAGTTTTACTTCTTGAGGGTGTCTTCTTTTATTTCCATGACTTAGAGAAAATTCAACCCATCCTGAGCCTAGGTGCACCTGACCCCTTCTTCCTTTTTTTTTATGCCTTAGAAAATTTTTAAATCACCCGTCTCTTCGAGGGCGCATTTGGAGTCTTGTACTTTCAATTTTATCCAGCCTTAGCCAATTTCCAAACCCTTCAAGCCAAGGCGTTGTTATCACCTGAAGTTGGACCCTTGTTGAACCTAATGTTCAACACCTCAGTGTAACATGGGAAGACCTGTAAAGTTGTGGGTCACTTGTGAACCGAGGTCAACCTCCGGAGAAGGCCGGCTTCCTTTGGTATCTGTTGATGTGTTTTTCGTGACCGCACCAACCCAGAATAAAGTCGCCAATGGCCACCCTATTCTCTCTTGATCAAAGTATCTAGCACACTAAGATTGCAAGAGAGTTCATGCGTTCAACTCCAAGGTTCCTTAAATGCGAATAGTCTCAATTGGCTCGATGTGATTTGCTGGTATTTCAAGGGGACTTACGGAATTGTTCAACGGCAGAGGAAGGGGTTTCCACAATTCGACAGATTTATCAATGAAGCACAGGTTTCCTATTCTAACTAGAAAGTATTGAATTTAAAGTGGTTGCAGGGTTTAGAGAGTCTAAACCTATTCTAAGGCGTGGGACATGGTGATCAATTCTCGCAGACTTCAACCAAGCTCCGCTTTGCCTCACTTTGGACAGCTTCCACATAACCATTGCAATCTTTAGAGGAGTAGCTCAAGGTGTTCAAATCACAACTTAGCATGAAAATACCATCACAACGACACATATAAACATACAAATCATGATCGAAGTTAAGCACACGATATTCTAGTTGACCACACAAGGCGCAATCACCATCAACGAACACACTAGTGGTATGGTAAGACGAAGTTTACTCAAATTGAAGACCACATTCCACAGTTATCATCTACGTACATGAAATGAAATTACGCTACTCTACGCTACTTGAAGTAGAAGGGATGAAGAAACCTCGCTAGCTATCCATAACAAAGACCAATTTCACCATCAATGAAAAGATCTTTTATTATGAAAGTTTTACACAACAATTTCTTACAAAAGTTTTCAAAGGAAAACTTTCCTTCTTCTTCAACTACACTATTAATCTATACTAAGCTACTTCTAAGTTATCCCTCTACTCTGTTTTTGTCTAACTCTACTGTCTCATGAAGGTACAAATGAGGGGGGATGCCCCTTTATATAGCTGGCCAAGTCCAACGGATGGCTCAGATTACAATCGACTGGATGGCCCAGATCATGCCACCTAAGCCCTAAACAAGATCCAGCCTAAAAACCGCCACCAAGAGGAGGGGTAATAAATGAGCCATTAATGTCCATCTTCCCTCTAGAAGATTCTCATTTGTAAACGCGTTCACACTGTTCTTGCTCTTCTTCCTGACTGCAAACCAGATGAATTTGATCGTTACTGCTTCAATTTCTTGGACTGGTATGGCAGGCACGTTCTCAATCTGAAACTTCAAGTCTGCAACTTCTTTCTCCTGCTCGACGATGATTTTCCTCCTTGATGTTCTTCGACCTTGAAGTACTTGAGGATCATTTCTAACCTTTGGGTCTTCATCTTGACCTTTAAAAATATTTCTTCTTTGTTACTTGAGCTGGGCACATACTAAGTCTCAACACTTAGCCATTTTCTCCAAGTATCTGCTTCATGATTCTATCGTCTTGGACTATCTGCTTCATCACCGCTTGGTCTCGACGTTCTTCCTGTGAAACAATCCAAGAGGAGAGCATTAGAACACTTCATAATATAAATTCACCCTACTTACTTGATTTTCATACTTTAACCCCAAGGTCTGAGTGATCTTCGGATTTGATAGGGTTCATCGTTTTTCTTCATGATCTGTGGGTTGGGGCATATGACACCTGTACATCATACTTCAATGCCTTAGACAAATTTTCCACTTCCTCAAGGGCGTATCATAATTCATTCATCAGCTGGGTTGTTGACGACTTTGATTTTATTCAACTTTGGCTCAAGAAGATTATCATCACGAAGAATTTGAGCAAATTCACCTAGGCAGTCAACTTCAAATTCATCATCTGAAGCATTTTTCCTTTTGAAAACACATTTTATCCATTTTTCCTTAGAAAATTTAAATTTCCCTTAGGAAAATTTCACAATTCAAGTGTCAATCAAATTCTTCATCCGAAAGCCCTCAGCGAAGTGTAGAAGACTTTGAAATTCACTCCTTGTCAAAGATCTTGAATACCCAGAAGAGAATTTTCTTCAGAACATGTCGAATCCATGGGTATACAACGAACGGGTTCATTTAAATCTTTTTTTTTTTTGAACCTTAGAAAAATAATTTTCGATAAATTAAATCCCGTTCTTCATCCTTGTGAGTATTTCTTTGCTCTGACTTGAAAATCTTTATCAACCCTGTGAAGCTGGCATCCACTGACTTCTTCTCTGGCAATTTCATTCATATCTCGAGAAATTTCATCACTTCAAGTCTAGGCGTAATTTTCCTCAAGAAGAAAATTTTGTGCCTTAGAAATTTTTTAAATTGCTTAGCACATTTTGAATTTTGCCTTAGAAAATTTTCAACCACCTTCAATTGTTCTGCCTGTGAATTTTTTTTTTTTATTATCAACTCACTTACAATTTAATGCCTGGAGTGCATCTCGTATATCACGAAGAATATATATTTCTTTCTCAACGCCTAGCAACCTTCATCTCCCCTTAGGCGCATTTCACACTTGACACTTAGAAAATTTTCTAACTCATTTTCCTCAAGCTGGGCGCACATCATCCCCTGAGCCTGCATTTGATGCCTTTGAAAATTTCATGTTAGAAAATTTTATGCCCACCAACCCAACTTGGGCGCATTTTTACCCATGTGAAGGAACTTTCAACACCTTAGCATATATTTTTTTAACTTCAACTTCACAAGGCGGGTGCATATCATGGGGTCAACTTCCACTTCAAATACCAAGGAAAAATTTAAACACCTCAACTCCCTGCTAGGCGCACTTGGAAGGATCCATAGGAATTTTCTTACACACAGTAAATATTCTCCTCAACTCCCCTTCAATCTTGGCGGATATAGCATGTTGAATAGGAAATTAACTTCTACGCCCTTGACTTGCTTTTTCATCATTACCCTTAGCATGCACCTTGGGCTCATTTGATGTATGAAGGAGGATATCTTTTTGCCTTAGAATTTTTTCAACACCCTCATCAAAGTGGGCGCATTTGGAGGGGTATGCTTCAAATTTTGAATACTTAGTAAGTTTTCCGACTCCTCCACCAGTCAAGGGCGCATTTAAGAGGTCATGCTTCAAATTTCTATGCCTTAGTTGGATCTTTACCTCCTCCAGCAGCTAGGGTGCATTTTGAGTGTTAAGCTTCAAATCTTAAGGACTTGGAAACTTTTCAATCACTTCTTCAACTTCAGGGGCACATTTTCATGCTAGAGCTTTCAATTTCATAGGCTTAGAAAATTTTCAAGGCTCTTGCCAGCTTGAGGGCGCATTCTGAGGTATGAGCAGGATGAATTCCAGACTTAGACGTTTTTCCCTCATCTTCACCATCTTCTCCATGTCTTGCTATTTATAGTAAGTCCTTAAATTTTCACACTTCTGAAGCTCGGATGGATTTGAAATTTTATACATAGGATCTTCCTGACCTTGTTAGCCTGTTCATACTAATATCTTGAGTTGACCTACTATTTATAGCACATTTATGGAGGTGGTTTACTATTTATAGCAATTGTTTGTTTCTGAGGTCTCCACAACTCCGTTTGACTTGAAATTTGAATGTCGTGATCCTCATGGGGTGACCTCCCTGTTTACCCTGGCGCTTGCTGTTGACTTACTATTTTTAGCCAGTTTCTAGAACGCCTTACTATAAACAGTAAGTGCTCTGATTGCCTTCAAATTTTACTAGTGGATAGCTCGAAAGATGCTGATCGCGATAGGATACACCGCTTTTCAAAAAATTTGGCATTATACCCCTCTTTCTGGGTCCTGAAGCTGGAAACCCTAATCTGACTTGCATGCATATCAAATGATCTCCATTTGTCCTCGTTTTTGTTGCATTGCGATCAATTTGTGATTCTGAAGTGCTGGGAGGCGGCTGTTGGAATGCATTTGCTAAAAATAGTAAGTTCCTTAATAAGTGATCATCTCCGTTTGCATGTCATATCACTGCGAAGATCTCGAAAAACCCATAAGGAATATGGAGACATGCAAAGAAAACCTTGACATGCAAACCCTAAAAATAGCCCCGGAAGATTGAATTCTGAAAGTCGTTATCTTGCTTTGCATGTTACACCATCGCAAAGGTCTCTGAAAACCCAGAAGGAATCTCCAGACATGCGTTGAAAAACTCTGCATCTTATCCCTGAAATCCACTCCCTGAACTACTAAAAATAGTAAGTTGTCCGTTTCAGCTCAAATTTTGCCAATGAGTAGCCTGATGTGCTCTGGATGCGGCGTTACTGTCGGAATTTCAAGAATGCTGAGAAAACAGAATTGCACACTTACTAAAAATAGTAAGTTGTCGAAACTTGATGAAATTTTGCTGAGAACCTATTGGAAGCATGCTGATAGCAATGTTAATCTTTGTTTTCAATTTATTCACCTCGTTTAACCTCGGATTGACCAAAAAGATAGAAACCCTAATTTTCGGACTTGGCCAAAAGTTTTTGTTTAAGCCCACAGACGGACACATCCCCCGAAAGGGCAGACAGCAGAAAAGAGAGACAACGACAAAACGACCGAAAATCAAGGCCAAAAGGCCGAAACGAAGCAAAAATTAGGGGGTCCCCATTTGCAATGGGGCGATGTGTGAAAAAGGTCACAATAGTATCACCTAAACTACTGATTCTGTAAAGGGAAAGGAAGGAGTACATATAAATAAAACTAAATACTATGGTGATACACCGAATTGATAAGAAATCATGAAATGAAAACAAGATGAACATACACTGGAAAACTAATGGTAACTATTTCACTTACTCAACATAACCTCTTTAGACTAATGCATCATTCTTTAAAAGGCTTGATCTACATACATATCTTAAGAAGGAAAGATGAATCTCACAGCTTTAAGGTATGAATGTAGACTTAGAAAAACATAGTTGAAAAATTGCATAATCTAAAAATACAGAAATGAGAGTAGTATAAACATTAACACTGGCTTCCAAGGTAAACTCTGTGTTGTATTCCAGATTCTAGTTGAGTTACAAAGCATACATCAGCTGAGAGAGGATTGTTAAAAATCACTGACTTCTGAGAATGCATAACCCCCGACACCTTTACAAAGAGGAAAAATGTCCTATATACAAAAGTGTGTCGGCCCCTACGGCTTACAAAAATATCCCCTTAAGAAAAAGATCTGCCCCTTAGATCTTTTGAACGAAGTTAATGCTACCCTCAAGTGTATCCCCGCTGTCCATGTCAGTGAGAAAGATCGCCCTTAGGAGAAGCCCTCAGATCTTTTGCAACCACAGTATTAATTTCATGGTCTCTGTGTCAACCTTCTAACCTCCCTGTCGAGCTGCTTTGAATGCTCTAAAGCATTATCATTAATGCCGATCCCCCCTCTTCTGCCAGCAGAGATCCCAGCTATTACAAAGACTCGTGGCCTCTTCTGTTTGTAGGTTGACTTCCCCTGTAAGCAGCCTCAAGCTTTGCCATTAGATCTTCACGCCATTGTTCACCGAGCTGCTTCGTCGTCTTTGATCTCAGAACAGATTCATATCGCTACATTCCGCCGATCTTCCTTTCAGGGGGGAGTCAAAAAGTCAAATGGCTCATGGTGCGTCCTTAGATCCCTCCGATTGGTCGAACTCGTGCCACGTAGATTTCCAGATGGTCAGAGATCCTTCGAATAGAATCGCATGTCGGTGAGACACTAACCTGATGCGATTATGCTCTTTTGCTGTTATCGGCATAGCTCACAACCGTCGGCAAGAGTTCATAGCGACCCCAAAAGTCATATCGACATCCATAGTGGCTGTCACCCAGACCATCAGCAAGACTCTTCGCTTTCGGGAAGATCTCATGGCGAGCCTTCAGGAGTCATACCGATATCCCTTTCATCGATGAGACCTTCGCCCTTCGGCAAGACCTTATGCCGAAGGCAAAATCCTTCTGCGAGCTCTCTTCATCATCTGTCGGCAAGACCTCACAGCAAAAGCACCCTCCGTCGGCGAGACCACCGAACATCGGCAAGACATCACGCCAAACTCACAACTTTTCGGCGAGACATTCACTTCGTCGCCGAGACATCTACCCGAGCTTAACATCACGCTGAGAGTTCCATTCTTTCGGTGAGACATCTCCCCGAACTCCTATTTCTTACATTGACGGCATGCTGTTTCGGTGAAACCTACTTCCCTCGGCAAGACCTCATAGCAAGTTCCTTTCCTTTCCTCGAGTTCACTTCATTTCGGTAAGACCCTATCGGGTCGGCAAGACATCTTGTCGAAGCCATCTTGTTTTGGTGGGTGTAAGAGACCTGTCCGTCTCTAACTTTCGAAAACTGACTAGGGTTTATTTTTTTTAATATTTTCTCAATTTTTACCAGGCAGAAAGATGCATGCAAGAGGAATAACAATTTCTGAAAGAAACATAGATAAATGCTGAAAATCAAAGCTTTATTGATATTACATTATTACTGAAAGCTTTACAAAAATACCCAGAAATAATCTTCGAAACTGGAAAAGATGCTGAAACCCTTATTCTGAATCTCTGCTGCAAATTTGATGAAGCGCAATGTTGACTTCTGAATGAAGCCAATCCACGGGCAACCCTTCGGAAGATCTTCCACAACCTCAGTTATGCCAATCACTGAGAGTTTTCGTTCCCAATGATCAAGAATTCTGAAAACCCTAGGTTTTCAGCCTCAAGAGCCAAGCTCTCCAGAAACACGAATCCAATATAAGAAATGATCTAATGATGCCCTCCTTTACTTTTCAATGGCCTTTATATAATTCTCCAATTAGGTCGAACCCTTCTAGAAGTCTCTTTAATTTATTTAAAATGATATTTAATATTTACCTTTCACTTTAATAAATGGCCGCTCATTAAATAATATTATTTAATGTACTTTAAGTGACCTTTTTTGAGGGTCATGGCCCCATCAGACATAAAGTGAATTTAAAACTTTATAATTGCACCATATAATTAATTATTAATAAAGCAATCACTTTATTAATAATTAAATAGCATAACTCCACAAATAATCATTATTACTCAGTTTCGTCTGAACCTGGAAGTCAACCATTGTATCCTCTGTGCAACCAACTGCCTTACTAAAAATAGTAAGGGTTCCTCTCTAACATCTACTGACTTACTATAAATAGTAAGTCCCTTAAAACTGAACCAGAGACCTCCGAATATCATTGCCTCGGAACATAAGAAGGATCTGGTGTAGAAACCCCTGTTCTCCCTGTTTTTCTGTAACTGTCTGGTTTGCTAATTTTTTCTCGTTTTTGCGTTTTGAAAAGAAGATGCTGAATAAATTTATATAAAATAATGCAATACTGGAAATGATTAAATCTACTGAAAATGCTGATGCCAGTCTATTTATTAATCCTCTGGAATGATTACAAATGAGATCCAATAACATGCAATTAAAAAGCAACAGTATTTTGATGAAAACCTGATTATTGCAGCAAGCTGAAAGAAAACTCTGTGAACGTTCTGTGATAACTTCTGAATGAAGATATCCCTCTGAATGCAATAGATCAGCTGATATTTCACAGCCTCTGAACTGCAACACTGAAGATGGCTCGTTCTCCAATGCCTGTAGAAACTGAAACCCTTGGCTTCGTTCTCTGAAGAAGACTTGATCAAAAATCAATTTCATAACATAATGAGCTCAAATCCCAATGAAACCCTTATATCTCCTCAAGAGTTCGAATTTTCTCAATTAGGTTTTATTTAAATAAATTCGAACTTTCTTTTTAATTTTTCAATAGTTTTCGAAAGCACTTTTAATTATAAAATATAATTAAAAGTGGCCCCTTCAATGATGGGCGACCCCTTTAGCAAAAATCACTTAAGTTATAATGAAATATTATAACTTTATATTATAATGCTCCAATAATTAATATTTAATTAATTTAATTAAATATTAATATCTCTCTCATTATTTATCCGATGCCCAATCCGTCTGAAGCTGTCGACTGAGGAAGTGATTCTGAACGCTGCCAAATCCCTACTGCTAAAAATAGCAGGGGTCCCACGCTGACTGCCAAGAACTGCTAAAAATAGCAACTTCTGCAAAAAGCGCCCGAATGAGCCCGAACGAAAGCCAACTGATCAAGAACTGCCAATCTGAAGCTGAGCCAACTCCAACTAGACCCTCTATACCATCCATCAGCCTACGAGGGTCGCATAATAGGCTAACTCTTACGAACTCTGATGCTCGCCAAAAATGGGGACATTACAGTCCGCCCTCCCTGAAATTGCTTGTCCCCAAGCAATCTCCACTGCAAAGAAACTCCAATCCTCGGAAGGCCCAAAAGAAAACCTGTGAAATGTCCCACACATCATGAACTGTCTCCTGTAGCATCAACAAAAACTCAGCTGCGCAAGCTATCCCTGGATCCCAAACCCAGAGGAAATCACTGCGATCGTCATCCTAGGCTTCATCATGCTTATCAGCTTCCAACTTCACCATGTTGTGAGTGGTGAAGTAACCCAATGGGACCCATCCAATACTCAGTGCCAAAACTGTCACCACCTGGATCCCAATACAATCTGAATTCACATCCATCCGTCATGCGGAGAAAAGAACTTCTAGAAGCATCTGCTACACTGAATCTCTCCCTGTCCTCTGCTAAACCCTCGTGAATGTGATAACTGACCAAGCCATCATGCCAACTGACACCGTAGTCATCCTGTAACCATGTACCCATAAGAAAACCTTGTGACATAGAAGTAGCAAACCCAGTTGGATACATATCGGCATGATGTAAAACTGATAGCTGTTCCTGCAAGTGATCCCCCGCAAAGAGCTGATTCGGACGCTTGCAGCAGCTAATCCCATCTTCTGAAGACGGTGAATACCCATCCCACAACAGATGTTATAACTCCGGGGCCAATCCACACCGATGCATCATCAAATCCTCCATGTGTGGACCAAAAGAGAAGTGATAAACACTCCTCACGATGCAATCAAGATAAAATGCTCCCACCTCTGTCAATGGCTGACCATCATAGTCCTGGGGAAACAAATTAGCATAAGTACAAATCTCCATACTGGATGATGCCCCACATATCTCCTGTGACGACAATGGAGTAGTGACGTGATCTGTCACACAACTCTCGGAAAAATCAACTATCTCATCACAAGAGCTCTCAACCAAAACACTCATCCCAGCTGAATTGACTGCACCAATATCTGTGATAGATGTAACCACATCCTCACTACCACTCGTGGATATAAGATCCTCATCAACTGCCTCTGTATATAACTGTACTGTATCTGCAGCTGGTGCAGACTGTGCCAAACTCAACTCCACGGTAAGCTCCTCCAACCGTGACTGTGACTCTTGAAGGGCCAACTGAGCACTCTCCAACGAGTCCATACTCACCTCAAGCTCATGAGTGAGCTCATCGACCTGATCCTCTTTTCCCTTCAATGCATCATAACAAATGCAATCCCACTCGAGAAGAAAATCCCTGTCTGCAAGTAGTTTTAGGTAATTTTGTTTCATCACCCCAATTGCTTCAAGAAGTGCATGTATCTCTGCAAGGGAAAAACCACTATCACCGTGCTCATCTGTCAAAGGAGTACTCCAACCATAGGTAGCTAACATCTGATGAGCAACATCAAAATGCTCAATGGTTGTGGCAATCATATTGTCATTCACCTTTAGTTGCCCAACCAAATGATGACTCTGTAGCTTATGACCCCCATACAAGTTGTCCAGTTCACAATCTGCACTATGATATGAAGCTGATTCGTCATCACTCACTACATGATAAGCAGCATCATGTGTGCTTTCATCCATGCACACCTCAACATCTGAGGTACTGCTGCCATGTACTTCAAAAGATGGCTCAACTGATAAGGTAGAAGCTGCTGATTTGATAGTATCTTCACACATTTCCACTTCCAATGCAACTATATCACCATCCAAAGCACAATCCTGGGATTCCATATCAACATATGAACCTCCTAACTTATTTTCTAAAGTCTGATCTGGAAAATCAAACTCACCAGGACATGAACCCTCAACACATAATGCATCACTAGTACCCAATTCCTGAGTACTTTCATGTGACAATTCAATAGGGTCCCTTTGCACATGTGAAAACACTGCTGTCTCATGCTCATGCAAAGTTTTATCATTACTGTCATGAAAATCAAAAGTAGCCTCTATAGTAGAAATTTCTTGAGTCACCTCTTGCAAGGACGATGTAGATAAATCATCAACCAAAGCTGTTCTAGTGTCTTCTTGAATCAAATCAGCATGTCTATCAAATTCATCATATAAATTTCTGCATACCTCATCGGAACTTGAAGACACCACATCATTCTCATGAAGAATTGTATCAATCACATGTGAAGATTCTCTATCCAATTCGTGTGTAAACAATTCATGAGCTATAGTGTGATATTTCTTCCTTGCAAACTCTGTCTTATGGCAAAGACTCGGGTGCAAATCCATGTAACTCATGAAAGGAAGTTCCTTCTTAATTTTTTGAGGAAGAGTGCTATACTCCTTAAACATGCTAATCACTTCTTCTTCTTTGTTTTGTGGTGTTGGAACTTTGCTAGTAGGAAGTGAAATAGATCCTTTAGGCTGTCCCAACTTTGAAAGCAACTGCTCTAAACGCAGCAACTCTCGATTGAGCTTGTATTGAGATTGTTCAAGCTCTTTCAATGCTTGTTTATTGTTGATCAATGTTGTCATGACGCCCATTTCCGCTGTTCACTGGGCCAAGCAGATCGAAAACCCTTTGATTTTCTGTTTTGAACCTCGAAGAATACTGTCAACACTTTGTCTGCAATATGTGTTGTAAATTTTCTGTTTGCTCTAGGACAATTCGTCAAACAGTTGGTAAACTATTCCAAACTCCTGCTGTAAACTTAGGATCTGATTACAAGCCTTGGTAATGCAATTAAACAGATAATCAGTTTCAACAAATGGCTATCATCTAAATAACCTCTAATAAAAATGACTCAGCAGGACTTCATAAGATGATTGTAACCTTGCTGGAGTATTTGTCACTAATGCCCCAGCTAACTGTTTATGCCTTCTTTTTGCATTAAAATGATTGTAAAATGCAAGAGTTCTGTAATGCAATATTCTTCTGATTTCCCAGGCTGCAAGATGACAGTTCAATCTGCTATGACCAACTTAGATGCCAATAAATCATATACATTGCCTATACAGTCCCAAATGCAGATTAGTGCAATTACAATGCACTCAGCAAACTACAGAATTTACCATTGCAGATTCCTATCAGAAGCTACAGTATTACTGTTGCTGTTTGACAGCCATCGTTCTGTTTAAAAAGAGAATACAATGCAATATTTAAATGAGTTGGAACCTGGATATTCCTATCAGAAAATTAATGAACCTTTTAGACACATTGTTTGAGCAGCGACTGATATGAATTTGAGACCCCGTCTCCTCCCAATGACGGTCTGCACCGGTTTCTGCAAGGCCGCCTCTGCTGAATGGCAGTGACATGGCAGTGACTGGAAGTGTTTATGTGAACTCCTGTCCAGATTTATCCCAAGCACCAAGGCCAGTCTGGGGTTCAAATTTGTCTTTTTCCCTGTTTCCGTCACTTCCCTGTATGACGTCTCCCTTAAGATAGATGGATTCGACTTTTACAAACACCTCCCGAAATCTCCTATCTTGTCTTATAATGGCTATGAGGTGGTGATTATAAGAAGTCGATGGAAGTTGGAGAGCAAGGAGCTGCCGATGAACTCCAAATTGTTTTCTTTCTACTTGACTAAATCTTCAACTTCTGTCAGCCTGCTGCTGCTTCCCCTTAGTTTTTTGCTCAATAAGCTTCAGCCTTGTATATTGATACGCCAAAAATACATGAGAATCTCAAAATCATCTATTGCAAGCAGGACCCGATAATCCACAAGGACGTCTGCTGGCTTTCCCAAGAAATATGACGATTTCCTTATAAAGTCAATCTCCTAATATGGCACGGCTATATGATTTATCAATTTTATTTTGTCTTTACCATTTAGACTCAATTCGACCTGCTCCCTCCAATTTTGTCTTTATTTAGCAGCTCCCGAAAATGAAAGCTTTGGCGGCTAAAGAAATTGCGATCTTATCTTCCTGTCGACGCATTTAGACTCCTCTATGTGTCGTGTTGATCTTGTGGATTTAAATATGCTTACTTTAAATATCCTCAAGATCTGTCCACCGTTGGCGATAGACCCCTTCACTCAAGCCACACGCTTTCCAATGGTGACGCCTCTCCGGCTATTGACGCTTCTTTACAAATTCAATTCTACTTCCTTTTAAGTTTTTTCAAACCCTTTTTGTCTGCAGCGATGAAGACAATTAAAGCCACATGATAACATTGCCTCATACAAATTCGTCACCCAATGTTTGCAATTTGAAGCATATGTGCCAACTCAACGCTATTCAGAAATTTGTCTTATAGCCAGAATCAATAATTCTTAGCGACCGAATAAAAATAAAGCTTATCATATGCAAATACTAAATTTGTAGAATCAAATCCTCAATATAGAACCGAATTCACTGTGACTGAAAGTGATCACAAATACTGCAA
>VDFB02107088.1:22349-33890 GCA_007258455.2 Sequoia sempervirens
AATCTTCTTTGATGTAATGTCCCCATTTTTGGTGAGCATCAGAGTTCGTAAGAATTAGCCTATTATGCGACCCTCGTAGGCTGATGGATGGTATAGAGGGTCTAGTTGGAGTTGGCTCAGCTTCAGATTGGCAGTTCTTGATCAGTTGGCTTTCGTTCGGGCTCATTCGGACGCTTTTTGCAGAAGTTGCTATTTTTAGCAGTTCTTGGCGGTCAGCGTGGGACCCCTGCTATTTTTAGTAGTAGGGATTTGGCAGCGTTCAGAATCACTTCCTCAGTCGACAGCTTCAGACGGATTGGGCATCGGATAAATAATGAGAGAGATATTAATATTTAATTAAATTAATTAAATATTAATTACTGGAGCATTATAATATAAAGTTATAATATTTCATTATAACTTAAGTGATTTTTGCTAAAGGGGTCGCCCATCATTGAAGGGGCCACTTTTAATTATATTTTATAATTAAAAGTGCTTTCGAAAACTATTGAAAAATTAAAAGGAAAAGTTCGAATTTATTTAAATAAAACCTAATTGAGAAAATTTGAACTCTTGAGGAGATATAAGGGTTTCATTGGGATTTGAGCTCATTATGTTATGAAATTGATTTTTGGATCAAGTCTTCTTCTGGAGAACGAAGCCAAGGGTTTCAGTTGTCTACAGGCATTGGAGAACGAGCCATCTTCAGTGTTGCAGTTTAGAGGCTGTGAAATATCAGCTGATTTATTGCTTATCAGAGAGGTAGCTTCATTTAGAGGTTATCACAGAACTTATTCAGAGATTGCATCTTCAAGGGTTTTACCATCTGCTGCAAATACCAGGTTTTTTACATAAATAATATTGTTGCTTTTTAAGTTGCATGTCATCAGATCTTATTTGTAATCGTTCTAGAAGATTAATAAATAATCTGGCATCAGGAGATTCAGTAGATTCTATCATTTTCAGAGTTGTATTATTCTATTTAAATTTATTCAGCAATCTCTTTCAAAATTGCAAATTTCATTTGTCCTGCAAAAACACCAAAAATACACAAAACAATCAAAAACAAAGCAGTTAGCTTGACAGAGCGAGGGGTTTCTCTGATTGGTATCGAGCACGAATCACCTTGCATCTACGTTGGGTTTAAAAAAAGGAATTTTTTGGAATCTACGAGTTATTAAAGAAATATATATTTGAGAATATCAAGGGAGTTCGAGAAAATATTTGCAGTATTTGTGATCACTTTCAGTCACAGTGAATTCGGTTCTATATTGAGGATTTGATTCTACAAATTTAGTATTTGCATATGATAAGCTTTATTTTTATTCGGTCGCTAAGAATTATTGATTCTGGCTATAAGACAAATTTCTGAATAGCGTTGAGTTGGCACATATGCTTCAAATTGCAAACATTGGGTGACGAATTTGTATGAGGCAATGTTATCATGTGGCTTTAATTGTCTTCATCGCTGCAGACAAAAAGGGTTTGAAAAAACTTAAAGAAGTAAAGTCGAATTTGTAAGAAACGTCAATAGCCAGAGACGTCACCCTTGGAAACGTGGCAGGCAGTTGAAGGGAGTCTATGCGCAACACATGGTGGACAGATGCGGGATATTTAAAGTAAGCATATTTAAATCCACAAGATCAACACGACACATAGAGGAGTCTAAATGCGTCGACAGGAAGATAAGATCGCAATTTCTTTAGCCGCCAAAGCTTTCATTTTCGGGAGCTGCTAAATAAAGACAAAATTGGAGGGAGCAGGTCGAATTGAGTCTAAATGGTAAAGACAAAATAAAATTGATAAATCATATAGCCGTGCCATATTAGGAGATTGACTTTATAAGGAAATCGTCATATTTCTTGGGAAAGCCAGCAGACGTCCTTGTGGATTATCGGGTCCTGCTTGCAATAGATGATTTTGAGATTCTCATGTATTTTTGGCGTATCAATATACAAGGCTGAAACATTAGACAAAAACTAAGGGGAAACTGACTACTTGGCGGTGACGAGAAAGTTGAAGATTTAGTCAAGTGAAAAGAAGAAAACAATTTGGAGTTCATCGGCAGCTCCTTGCTCTCCAACTTCCATCGACTTCTTATAATCACCACCTCATAGCCATTATAAGACAAGATAGGAGATTTCGGGAGGTGTTTGTAAAAGTCGAATCCATCTATCTTAAGGGAGACGTCATACAGGGAAGTGACGGAAACAGGGAAAAAGACAAATTTTGAACCCCACGAAGCGTATGGTGCCGGATGTCTGGGCCGAGGAGTTCACATATAAACACTTCGATTCGCTGCCATGTCAGCGCCATAGTCAACTTTCTAAGGCAGCACCTCACGGAGACTCGAGATACCATTCTAATCATTGGGAGAGCGTGGTCTCAAATTCATATCGTCATTTGCTCAAACAATGTGTCTAAAAGGTTCATTAATTTCTAATAGGGGAATATCACGGTCCCAACTCATTTTAAATGTGTGCCTTGTATTCTCTTTCTATAAGCGAGGCGATGGCTGTCAAACAACAGTAATACTGTAGCTTCTGATAGGAATCTGCAATGGTAAATTCTGTAGTTTGCTGAGTGCATTGTAATTGCACTAATCTGCATTTGGGACTGTATAGGCAATGTATATGATTTATTGGCATCTAAGTTGGTCATAGCAGATTGAACTGTCATCTTGCAGCCTGGGAAATCAGAAGAATATTGCATTACAGAACTCTTGCATTTTACAATCATTTTAATGCAAAAAGAAGACATAAACAGTTAGCTGGGGTGTTGCTGACAAATGCTCCAAAGGTTACAGTCATCTTATGAAGTCCTGCTGAGTCATTCTGATTAGAGGTTATTTAGATGATAGCCATCTGTTGAAACTGATTATCTGTATAATAGCATTACCAAGGCTTGTAATCAGATCCTAAGTTTACAGCAGGAGTTTGCAATAGTTTACCAACTGTTTGACAAATTGTCCTAGAGCAAACAGAAAATTTACAACACATATGCGGACAAAGTGTTGTGATATTCTTCAAAGGTTCAAAGCAATCAAAGGGTTTTGATGCAGCCCGATTGAGCGATAAAGTCATGACAACATTGATCAACAATAAACAAGCATTGAAAGAGCTTGAACAATCTCAATACAAGCTCAATCGAGAGTTGCTGCGTTTAGAGCAGTCGCTTTCAAAGTTGGGACAGCCTAAAGGATCTATTTCACTTCCTACCAGCAAAGTTCCAACACCCCAAAACAGAGAAGAGGTAGTGATTAGCATGTTTGAGGAATATAACACTCTTCCTCAACGTGTTAAGAAGAACTGTTCCTTCAAGAGTTACATGGATTTGCACTCGAATCTTTTCCACAAAACTGAGCAAGCAAGGAAGGAGTATCACACTATAGCCCATGGATTGTTTACACATGAATTAGATAGAGAATCTTCATATGTGATTGATACAACTCTTCATGAGAATGATGTGGTGTCTTCAAGTTCCGATGAGGTATGCAGAAATTTATATGATGAATTTGATAGACATGCTGATTTGATTCAAGAAGACACTAGAACAGCTTTGGTTGATGATTTATCTACATCGTCCTTGCAAGAGGTGACTCAAGAAATTTCTACTATAGAGGCTACTTTTGATTTTCATGACAGTAATGATAAAACTTTGCATGAGCATGAGACAGCAGTGTTTTCACATGTGCAAAGGGACCCTATTGAATTGTCACATGAAAGTACTCAGGAATTGGGTACTAGTGATGCATTATGTGTTGAGGGTTCATGTCCTGGTGAGTTTGATTTTCCAGATCAGACTTTAGAAAATAAGTTAGGAGGTTCATATGTTGATATGGAATCCCAGGATTGTGCTTTGGATGGTGATATAGTTGCATTGGAAGTGGAAATGTGTGAAGATACTATCAAATCAGCAGCTTCTACCTTATCAGTTGAGCCATCTTTTGAAGTACATGGCAGCAGTACCTCAGATGTTGAGGTGTGCATGGATGAAAGCACACATGATGCTGCTTATCATGTAGTGAGTGATGACGAATCAGCTTCATATCATAGTGCAGATTGTGAACTGGACAACTTGTATGGGGGTCATAAGCTACAGAGTCATCATTTGGTTGGGCAACTAAAGGTGAATGACAATATGATTGCCACAACCATTGAGCATTTTGATGTTGCTCATCAGATGTTAGCTACCTATGGTTGGAGTACTCCTTTGACAGATGAGCACGGTGATAGTGGTTTTTCCCTTGCAGAGATACATGCACTTCTTGAAGCAATTGGGGTGATGAAACAAAATTACCTAAAACTACTTGCAGACAGGGATTTTCTTCTCGAGTGGGATTGCATTTGTTATGATGCATTGAAGGGAAAAGAGGATCAGGTCGATGAGCTCACTCATGAGCTTGAGGTGAGTATGGACTCGTTGGAGAGTGCTCAGTTGGCCCTTCAAGAGTCACAGTCACGGTTGGAGGAGCTTACCGTGGAGTTGAGTTTGGCACAGTCTGCACCAGCTGCAGATACAGTACAGTTATATACAGAGGCAGTTGATGAGGATCTTATATCCACGAGTGGTAGTGAGGATGTGGTTACATCTATCACAGATATTGGTGCAGTCAATTCAGCTGGGATGAGTGTTTTGGTTGAGAGCTCTTGTGATGAGATAGTTGATTTTTCCGAGAGTTGTGTGACAGATCACGTCACTACTCCATTGTCGTCACAGGAGATATGTGGGGCATCATCCAGTATGGAGATTTGTACTTATGCTAATTTGTTTCCCCAGGACTATGATGGTCAGCCATTGACAGAGGTGGGAGCATTTTATCTTGATTGCATCGTGAGGAGTGTTTATCACTTCTCTTTTGGTCCACACATGGAGGATTTGATGATGCATCGGTGTGGATTGGCCCCGGAGTTATAACATCTGTTGTGGGATGGGTATTCACCGTCTTCAGAAGATGGGATTAGCTGCTGCAAGCGTCCGAATCAGCTCTTTGCGGGGGATCACTTGCAGGAACAGCTATCAGTTTTACATCATGCCGATATGTATCCAACTGGGTTTGCTACTTCTATGTCACAAGGTTTTCTTATGGGTACATGGTTACAAGATGACTACGGTGTCAGTTGGCATGATGGCTTGGTCAGTTATCACATTCATGAGGGTTTAGCAGAGGACAGGGAAAGATTCAGTGTAGCAGATGCTTCTAGAAGTTCTTTTCTCCGCATGACAGATGGATGTGAATTCAGATTGTATTGGGATCCAGGTGGTGACAATTTTGGCACTGAGTATTGGATGGGTCCGATTGGGTTACTTCACTATTTTCAGCATGGTGAAGTTGGAGGCAGTAGAGCGCAGTGGCAGCCTAAGGAGGGCCGTCACGACAGACTTTCACTCTGGGTTTGGGATCGGGGGATAGCTTGCTGGGGTGGGGTTTTGATGCTCACCAGGCTTGATTCATGTGGGAAATTTCACGGGGTTTTCTTTTGGAGCCTTCCAGGATTGAGTGCTGCGTTGGGGTAGCAGGGATAAACCGTTTCGAGGGCTGTAATCCCCATTTTTAGCTGACATCCCGAGTTAAGTAGAGAGTTAGCCTATTATCTCTCTCTCGACCCTCGTGGTGATGGATGTGCCAGGGTCTAGTTGGGTTGGCTGGCTTCAGATTGTGATTCTTGATCAGTTGGCTTTCGTTCGGGCTCATTCAGACGCTTTTTGCAGAAGTTGCTATTTTTAGTAGTTCTTGGCAGTCAGCGTGGGACCCCTGCTATTTTTAGCAGTAGGGATTTGGCAGCGTTCAAAATCACTTCCTCAGTCGACAGCTTCAGACGGATTGGGCATCGGATAAATAATGAGAGAGATATTAATATTTAATTAAATTAATTAAATATTAATTACTGGAGCATTATAATATAAAGTTATAATATTTCATTATAACTTAAGTGATTCTTGCTAAAGGGGTCGCCCATCATTGAAGGGGCCACTTTTAATTATATTTTATAATTAAAAGTGCTTTCGAAAACTATTGAAAAATTAAAAAGAAAAGTTCGAATTTATTTAAATGAAACCTAATTGAGAAAATTCGAACTCTTGAAGAGATATAAGGGTTTCATTGGGATTTGAGCTCATTATGTTATGAAATCAATTTTTGATCAAGTCTTCTTCAGAGAACGAAGCCAAGGGTTTCAGTTGTCTACAGGCATTGGAGAACGAGCCATCTTCAGTGTTGCAGTTTAGAGGCTGTGAAATATCAGCTGATTTATTGCTTATCAAAGGGGTAGCTTCCTTCAAAGGTTATCACAGAACTTATTCAAAGATTGCATCTTCAAGGGTTTTACCATCTGCTGCAAATACCAAGTTTTTACATCAATAACATTGTTGCTTTTTAAGTTGCATCTTATTTGTGACCGTTCTAGAAGATTAATAAATAATCGTATCAGAGATTACATTAGATTCTATCATTTTCATAGTTGTATTATTCTATTTAATTGTTTCGGCTTAATCTCCAAAATTACCAAATTTCATTTGTCTGCAAAAACACCAAAAATACACAAAACAATCAAAAAGCAGAATGATTGAAGCGACTGGAAACGGGGGTTTACCTACATTTGAGGAGAAGAGGTACGAAGGCAGTCTTAGTTTATGGACCCTCTGAGGATCATCAGTGTGTTGGGGAAGTAACCTATGAGTTGGAGGCGCTAGAAACAATAAGACACAATGTATTTCATGTTTCATGTCTAGAAGCGCCTTGATCCAGCGAGTTACTTCTTCGAAGCCCTGCTTGTTGGATGAGGATGGATGTTGGTCCCTAATTCGAGGAGGAGGTTGATATCTAGGAGAAGAGATTAAGGAACAGTGGATTTAAAATTATTCTTGAGATGGAGAGGTTTGCTAGCGAGAGGATGCCACATGGGAATGAGCAAATTCATCAACATCGCCAATTGCAATTGCTAGGGGACAAGCAATTTCGAGGAAGGGAGGACTATCGCCGCCCTTTTTGTAGTAGCCATGCGAGGTCGTTTGTATTATTTATTCCCAAAGGCTAAACAGGAGAAATAAGGGAGTAATTATTAAAAAAAAAAATTTTTTTATTGGTAATAAGTTTATTTTATTTATATATATAAAAAAAGTCTTTACAACAAGTCATACCACTTGCATATTAAATGCCGCTCCCCAATA
Organism: Sequoia sempervirens; assembly: GCA_007258455.2. NCBI lineage: Eukaryota > Viridiplantae > Streptophyta > Pinopsida > Cupressales > Cupressaceae > Sequoia > Sequoia sempervirens. The sequence continues at coordinate 29,499 of VDFB02107088.1, forward strand.
TCTACTATTAGTGCCTATCTAGGATTATCAATCCCCTGGCTCTCACCAATCCAACTAATTACATTGAGATGCCTTACTCAAATCATCTTTAGCTTTCCAGCCTCCCAACTAAGAACCGAAAACACCCCAAAGCATCAACTATTTTATATTAAATAAAACACCCATCCATCTAATTTCAAAGTGACCCCTATAATATCATCATCTTTACAATATATTTAGTATTAAACAAAAACCTAAAAACTGCCTTGCAAAAAATTCCTAAGGAAGTTGATCCTCAACTACTTCAAAACTCAGCCACGCTTCACTACTCCAGACACACCCAAAGAGCCTTCCATTTTCCAGTCTTTAATGGATCAGGCATGCTATAAAACAAAATTTTCCAAAAGCTTGCAAAAAAACCTATAAACCTACTTGCCACTTTTGCACCTATTCGCCATGCCTGATTGTCTTGGCTCTCTGTGCTCCTCTTCCTCTGGTCAAGCGCTTCCCTCGAGGGACTTGCTAAGGAATGTTTAACCCCATCTGGCTTGCTACAAACTCGTGGCGCCTTAAAGCCAATTTCAAATTTTCCCACGCTGCTAACTCTTCCATTCTATAGGCATCTTTATCAATCCTCCTTCGCCACCTCACAAACGGGACCACACCCAGCTCTTCCACCTCTTCCATATCCTCAATCCCTTCAGTAATTTTAAACCTGACACTCGAAACTGCCCATTCTAAAAATGAGTGCATTCCCAGCAGCAAATCATTCTCAAAAAGTGAGTGCACTACCCACTTGATAACTTCAAATTCCTCATTCAATTCTAAGCCCCACGCAAAAATCATGGAGGCTATATCCACATTCAGTCTACCCTTATGTTTTGCCTCCATAAAAAAGCTTCAATAAATTATTTATAAAGTTATTTCAATAAATTAAAAGCATAAGATAACTTTATATTTAATTAATTTAATAAAGTGACTTAAAATAAAATAATAAACCATAAAGTCACTTAAGGGAATAAAATAATAATATCTCTAGAAGCTTCTTGGAAAGCATCGAGAAATCTTTATAAGGAGTTGTTGGCCTAGCATTTGAGCATGCTTATGTCTTGGATTATTCTATTCATACCAGTTTGGTAGAAAGCTTGAATGCTTTGCTTGTCTAAGGGTTTGAAGACCCCAGGATACTAGGTTTGATTGTGAAAGATCAACCCTAGCTGCAGATTGTGGAAGATCAACCCTAGCTGCAGATTGTGGAAGAATCCATCCAGGGTTTCTATAGGTGCCTCATTGGAGAGTTTGACAACTACAATGGCTGATGTATTATTGCCCTACTGAATAGGAATTGAATGCAATAGCTGGTTTATTATTGCATTTATCTAAGGAGTTTACACAATTGCAATAGCTGGTTTATTATTGCAATTATTGAAGGATTTGTATTGGAGGTTTGCAGCAGCTGATGTATTGTTGCAAAACAGTATTAAAAGAAATTTATTGCTAGCTGATTTGATTTTGACAAATTTAATGGTCTTTTGACCAAATTTATGGTAGAAAGATAAAATCGATTTTTGGTGACAATTCATTGGTTCTTGGTAAAATTGATTTTAGTTTGATAGCAACTCAAGTTCGATTATTTGGAGACTCTTGGTATTTAATCTTGTTCAATTATTGCTGGCTCATTCAGCATTGAAGATGCAAAAAATAAATATTTGTAGATACGACAAATTCTAGAAAAAGACAAACACAGATAAAGAATATCGAACTAGCTGAAGGTAAGATCATACTTCAGATAAGACAAGGTGAGTATACCATTTGTACCAAATTATTGGCTACCAAGTCCTACTTGATTTCTCCCGGCCGCATCATTAAGTAGACATATTGAAGTCGATAAATATAGCATTCAATATTATTTCCAAGGAGTCGCCTAGAACAAATATTGCCATCAATATTTTATTGGAAGCAACATATATTGGAACACAATTATCTAGACATAAAGCATAATATCATATCAAGTTCAGCCGTGCTCTTTTGAGGTAGACGTGTTTAGTTAGGAAAGGCAGTCGCAACTATTGGCAACAAAGATAGTGTGATTTTTAGAAGATTTTATTTGGTTTCATTGCTAGCTGGAAATTAACGACTTTATGTCTGCACATTGAAGGAGAATTCGAGACTTCCAGGTACATATGAGTATTGTCTAGGCAACATCAAATGATCTATTCAACTTATTGTTGCATTCATTAAGCTACAGGTCTATAATAATTAATTTGTTGTCCATTAAGCATCACTGTAGGTTGCTTTGGTTGGTAGAAGCATCATTATTCCTGTAGGTGTACATTTCAAATATATATTACTGTCACTAAATTGTCTTGGCAGCTGGGCACTGTATTTAACATCATATTCAAGACCGCACTTGCATTAATATCATTACCACATTGTCTTGTTGAATAAGAACATTTGAAAGCATTTGGTACAGCATTGTAATTGTGATCAATATACAAGTGAATTGGAGCTTGCATGACAAGTGTTTGCAAAAATGTCTCTTTGTTATACTGTACAATTACATGAATCTTCAATTACCTTTTAGCTTGGAAAATCAGGAAATTACCTTGTATTGGCATATTTTAATCATTGGCAAATTTAGAAGGGGTCTTAAGAGTCTTTTCATGCATTCTTATTATCACATACAAAAGGGAAACATCAGCTACCAGCTGAAAGGAGGTTGTTTGTGTAATGTGCCTTGCCGAATGTAGACGATAATTTTTTATTTCACAGTTTGACACATGTAAACATTTTTTCAAACAGTTTGCTGTAACAATATTCGTACTGGTAATTTGATTTTCTGTTTGATGTTTTCTTGCTTGAAAGTTGGTAAAATGCATTGAAGACCAAGCTAAACAATGTCAATGTATTCCCAATGAAACCAAATGCAATGCAGATGATTATTTCTGATTTTCAAGTAATATGCAGCTACAGTAATTTTAACAAACAATTGGCATATAGTCTCCAACTCCTTAATACATTGATCCCAAGTAATTGCTAAATTACAATATCAAATCTGAAGATGCCTAGCAATACATGTAAAAATGCATTCTACAGAAAACACAGTATGCTGCAAGGACAGCAATAAGAGACTCCTAGCACAACTTCCAAACTCAATATGAGATATCAAAGGAACCGGGAGATATTGACTGGTTGACTCCTCAAGATAGTCCCAAAACTGTACTAGCTATGCCCCGGGTAAGAAAGACAACCACCAAATTCGATTTCCATCAAGACAAGAAAACGTGCCATCCAGAGAGCCACGACTTTGCCCAGTAAAGTCACCCCTTCAATAATAATTGACCAATAGTCAATACAAGCTATTCATTGGTTGTGTCCAAGGTGATGGAAGACACGTCTTCAATCTTCAATTGTCATTTGTATTTGTCTCTTGTGAATCTCATGGCTTGAAGAGAAGCAGAACTTTGTCTCATCCTTGTCCCTGTGCCACGCAGGATTTAACTATTCCTCAAATGTCTTCTAGCACCTAGCTTGAGTGCTTAATTAAATCGAACCAATGTGAACCTCAAATAGCTCCCATGACTTTGACTTCAACTCCTGACGGCAAATTAAAGTAGAGATACAATCTCCTTGTGCTGATGCAAATTTGTCTTTGTCTCCCAAATTCGCCCTGAGTAATCTTTAATGATAATATCGAAATACTTCCAAGGCAGCTCCTAGCCTGCGATTTGTTTCTTCAACTATTCTTGTCAGATTTTTGTCTTGCTCTGATTGCGTCTCATCAAAGCTTCTCAATCATCGAATGTTTGTCTTCTATTCTTAGACTATAAGCTGCCTTCATCCCACTTGCGTTGGCTTATTCTCATTCCAACCATAAACCCTGATTTGTTTATATTTGTATTTTGTCTTTGGCGGCCCTTGAATATCTTTTAAATTAAATATGATTACGAGATATAATCAATATGCCATTGAATAAAAATGCAATTGTTTCTAGAATCGAACTCCTCTAAATATCAACAATGTCCAATTGCTTATAATATTTCAATAAACCAGATGACTGAAATAAACTTCCTCAACAAGCACACAGGTACCTCAATAGTAAAATATTATTTTCCTTATTTCAAAACTATCACAATATGCAAAGCCTTTAAACATTTTTCTCAATGCTCCCAAATAATCGATTCTCTCAGATTTGGTTGAAGGCCATTAAATCTGCAAATATTCAATCTTTCACAAATGATGTAGCAATACCTTAGCTGCCACAATCAACTCAATGAGGGAAACAATACAACAGCTACTGCACCTGTACGATCTCCACAATGAAGCACAGATTGGACCTCTGGATGAAGCCCACAATAAAGCAATAATTCAGCTAATATTTCACAGCTTCAAAATTCCATAACCAATGAGAGT